>CAWUFW010022238.1:0-100415 GCA_963921515.1 Calotriton arnoldi | reverse complement strand
GTTGCGAAGTCTCGACTCGATGCGTCAGCTACAGCGGCTGACACCCTTGTTCAAGCGATCTTGACGACGCATGACTTCATGGCTTCGACCCTCTTCTCAATGGCGAAGGCAGCTTCCATCGTCACGACAACTGCAGCGGCTGACACCCTGCTTTGATGCGGCCCGGCAGCAGCTCGTAGTAGCACCTTCTCCGTGGATACGAAGCCTTCTCTTGATGCGGTGCAATGCGACAGCTACAGCGGCGACACCCTCCTTGAAGATTCTGGCCTTGGCCCTGCTTGGCGTGACCGCTTCTTCACCGATGCGAGACTCTTCCTCTTGATGGAATTTGCAATCACGACAGCTACAGCCATTGTGCCACCTCGCCAGTTCTTGTGGCTTGGCAACAGCGGCAACGACAACTTCCTCGCCGTTGCGGAGGCGCTTCTCGTCGGTGCAATAAACTGCTTCTAGCGGCGACACCCTCCTTTGGAGTTGCGGCGGCAGCAGCAGCGGCGGCGGCCGGCGACACCCTTGTTTCGTGATGCGACGGCAGCAGCTCCGACGGCGGCACGCTTCTCCGTGGATGCAAGGCGCTTCTCTTGATGCGGTGCAATGCGACAGCTACAGCGGCGACACCCTCCTTCGGAGTTGCGACGGCAGCGGCTGCGACGGCGACACGCTTCTTCCTCGATGCGAGACTCTTCTCTTGATGCGGTGCAATGCGACAGCTACAGCGGCGACACCCTCCTTCGGAGTTGCGACGGCAGCAGCAGCGACGGCGACACGCTTCCTCTTCGTTGCGGGACGCTTCTCTCGATGCGGTGCAATACGACAGCTACAGCGGCGACACCCTCCTTTGGAGTTGCGACGGCAGCAGCAGCGACGGCGACACGCTTCTTCCTCTTGAGTCGCGCTTCCAGCTCCTTGCGACACGCAGTCCCTTCAGAAGGCCCAAAACAGCAGCAGGCACTTCCAAAGGATTCTTGGGGAGCTGGTGGTTGAAGTCTGTTGTCCCTGAGACTTCAGCAGGAGGCAAGCTCTTTTCTCAAGCCCTTGGAGATACTTTACAAGTTGAATAAAAGTGCACACAAAGTCCTTCCTCCTTCCTTTGGCAATCAGGCAACCACTGCAGGCAGATCCCTCTAGCTTAGGGATAGTCTTCTCCTCAGTTTCTTCTTGGTTCCGCTCCTCAGCAAAGGTTTCTTCTTGTTTTCCCAAAGTGATCTAATTTCCTAGGGGTCTGGGTCCCCTTTTTATACACAGTTTTCCTTTGTTCTCTGAAGGCAGAGAGGCCTCTGCCCAGCCCAAAACCAGTTCTGGTCAGTCCTGGAGCACTTTGTTTTTCTGTCTCCTTCTTTCCTTTCAGAATGTGGGGCAGGGTGCTCAGCCGCCCGGCAGGAGGTGGAGCCAGCATTGTGGAAGGCAGGCACAGCCCTATTCAGACCCAGGTGCAACTCCTCCCTCCACTCTGGATGCAGATCTTTCTATTCAGCCCTGTGCTGACTCACCCTGTCTCCTGTAGCCACCCCCAGCCCCTGTCACTCAATCTCCAGACAAGGAATACACAACCTAGCAGAGGCAGCTGGATGGTTTAGGCAAGAAAATACCTACTTTCTAAAAGTGGTATTTTCAAACAAAGAATGTTAAAACCAACTTCACTAAAAGATGTATTTTATCATCCTGAGTTCAGGCATACTAAATTCGTTTTTCTACCATGTTCCCTGGGTCAGTTAGGATTATAAGGTGTAATAATCAAACTGCCCATTCTGGCCTATGGAGAACAGGTAGCCTTGCAATAGTAAAAAACGAAAATGGCTGTAATTCACTATTAGGACATGCCACACACACCAGGGCATGTCCTACCTTATACTTACAATGCACCCTGCCCTTGGGCCTACCTTAGGGGTGTCTGATATGAAGATAAGGGAAGGTTTAGGGACTGGCAAGTGGGTGCACTTGCCAAGTCGACATGGCAGCCCTAGGCTGCACACAGGCTCTGCGATGGCAGGCCTGAGACACACTTACAGGCTGCTTCTGTGGGTGGCACAACCAGTGCTGCAAGCCCACCAGCAGCATTGGATTTACAAGCCCTGGGCACACGCAGTGCACTGTACTAGGGACTGACAAGTAAACCAATCATCCAATCATGGAGTCACTAATCCATAACACAATTTATCATGGGGAGAGCATATGCACTTTAGCACTGATCAGCAGTGGTAAAGTGCCCAGAGTCATAAAACCAACAAAAACAGGTCAGAGAAAATATAGGAGGAAGGCAAAAAGTTCAGGGATGACCCTGCAAAAAGGGCCAAGTCCAACAGTATCGCTTTGTTCGCCCTTATTTGGCAGGGTATGCCCAGACGTGGGTCCCTTGCTCACTTTGCCACTGGATTCAAGCTAGCATGGCTGATGACGGCTGAATGGCCAGAAACCGGTCCCAGGATGCTTGTTTCCGGTCCAGGGAAGACATGGCTTGGCAGTTCGGGCTGGACTGTTCCCATGAGGCACAGGGTCAGACTGATTTGCATATGGCCATGTCTGAACTGGGGTGGTGGAGTGAGCTAAAGAATGATGATGGATTAAACCCAGATCAGTTGACTGGGGGTGAGTGTTTGATTAGCTCAAACGCTCCGTCCATCATCCCCTTTGGTATCGCTTTGTTCGCCCTAAGTTGGCAGGGTATGCCCAGACGTGGGTCCCTTGCTCACTTTGCCACTGGATTCAAGCTAGCCTGGCTGATGACGGCTGAATGGCCAGAAACCGGTCCCAGGATGCTTGTTTCCGGTCCAGGGAAGACATGGCTTGGCAGTTCGGGCTGGACTGTTCCCATGAGGCACAGGGTCAGACTGATTTGCATATGGCCATGTCTGAACTGGGGTGGTGGAGTGAGCTAAAGAATGATGATGGATTAAACCCAGATCAGTTGACTGGGGGTGAGTGTTTGATTAGCTCAAACGCTCCGTCCATCATCCCCTTTGGTATCGCTTTGTTCGCCCTAAGTTGGCAGGGTATGCCCAGACGTGGGTCCCTTGCTCACTTTGCCACTGGATTCAAGCTAGCCTGGCTGATGACGGCTGAATAGCCAGAAACCGGTCCCAGGATGCTTGTTTCCGGTCCAGGGAAGACATGGCTTGGCAGTTCGGGCTGGACTGTTCCCATGAGGCACAGGGTCAGACTGATTTGCATATGGCCATGTCTGAACTGGGGTGGTGGAGTGAGCTAAAGAATGATGATGGATTAAACCCAGATCAGTTGACTGGGGGTGAGTGTTTGATTAGCTCAAGCGCGCCGTCCATCATCCCCTTTGGTATCGCTTTGTTCGCCCTAAGTTGGCAGGGTATGCCCAGACGTGGGTCCCTTGCTCACTTTGCCACTGGATTCAAGCTAGCCTGGCTGATGACGGCTGAATGGCCAGAAACCGGTCCCAGGATGCTTGTTTCCGGTCCAGGAAGACATGGCTTGGCAGTTCGGGCTGGACTGTTCCCATGAGGCACAGGGTCAGGCTGATTTGCATATGGCCATGTCTGAACTGGGGTGGTGGAGTGAGCTAAAGAATGATGATGGATTAAACCCAGATCAGTTGACTGGGCGTGAGTGTTTGATTAGCTCAAACGCTCCGTCCATCATCCCCTTTGGTATCGCTTTGTTACGCCCTAAGTTGGCAGGGTATGCCCAGACGTGGGTCCCTTGCTCACTTTGCCACTGGATTCAAGCTAGCCTGGCTGATGACGGCTGAATGGCCAGAAACCAGTCCCAGGATGCTTGTTTCCGGTCCAGGGAAGACATGGCTTGGCAGTTTGGGCTGGACTGTTCCCATGAGGCACAGGGTCAGACTGATTTGCATATGGCCATGTCTGAACTGGGGTGGTGGAGTGAGCTAAAGAATGATGATGGATTAAACCCAGATCAGTTGACTGGGGGTGAGTGTTTGATTAGCTCAAACGCTCCGTCCATCATCCCCTTTGGTATCGCTTTGTTCGCCCTAAGTTGGCAGGGTATGCCCAGACGTGGGTCCCTTGCTCACTTTGCCACTGGATTCAAGCTAGCCTGGCTGATGACGGCTGAATGGCCAGAAACCGGTCCCAGGATGCTTGTTTCCGGTCCAGGGAAGACATGGCTTGGCAGTTCGGGCTGGACTGTTCCCATGAGGCACAGGGTCAGACTGATTTGCATATGGCCATGTCTGAACTGGGGTGGTGGAGTGAGCTAAAGAATGATGATGGATTAAACCCATATCAGTTGACTGGGGGTGAGTGTTTGATTAGCTCAAACGCTCCGTCCATCATCCCCTTTGGTATCGCTTTGTTCGCCCTAAGTTGGCAGGGTATGCCCAGACGTGGGTCCCTTGCTCACTTTGCCACTGGATTCAAGCTAGCCTGGCTGATGACGGCTGAATGGCCAGAAACCGGTCCCAGGATGCTTGTTTCCGGTCCAGGGAAGACATGGCTTGGCAGACTGATTTGCATATGGCCATGTCTGAACTGGGGTGGTGTAGTGAGCTAAAGAATGATGATGGATTCAACCCAGATCAGTTGACTGGGGGTGAGTGTTTGATTTGCTCTAACGCTCCGTCCATCATCCCCTTTGGTATCTCTTAATAATTAAAAGGCAGAGTGATGTCACACTAACACCACTTTACTCGCTATACAAGATCAATTAAGAACACAAAATCAGAACAGTTTCGTTAAGTCAAAAATGTAAGAGAGTACAACAAAACGGAAATGTTTTCTGATTACTGTCAAATGTCAATCTTATAGCAAGCATAAAAGAGGGTGGGCGGTCCAGTTTACTGTATAGTATGCATTACAAAATAATGTTTTTATATTAATAAAAGAGGCTCTATAATGCTTTACATTTATTTTACTTTAACTACAGCAGCTAAAACTAGTACGCCTATGGTCCGATGGCAAAAAAATAACCAACAACTAGTTAAGAGAACAATCAGTTAGCAGTTAAGAGTTGCTAAGAAGAACCACTGAGACCAACAAGTCACTTTTAGTATGGCATTGTCTAGTGCTGCAGAAGACAGAGTCAGTAAATCCAATGCAGGGTCAAAGGGCTTTCATGATTTTATGTTAGTTGACAGTGATCAAAATTTGAAGCTTCAAATCTGTTTGCACATCCTTATTATAAGCCCCAGGTTAAGAATTCAAAAATCCTCAAGAAAGCTGGTCCCTTTCATGATGAAGGTCTTTGTTGATGATGTAAGTTCATCATGTCAGCCAGATACCCTATGATCCGCAGGTGGGGCAAAAAGCCTGAAGTATGCAGGGTAGTACTCAGAGGCACATATACAGAGGATTGGCGGTTCTTTGCTACTGATCTGGAGGCTGATGATGACAATCGGGTGGTTAGGAGAAAGTAAGATGGAGCAAATCGTACGTCAAACTTCTAGAATGGCGGCAAAGCCTTATAAAAGATGGATTACGATGGTGGATGAACAGAGTTTGCTTGTGTTTGATCTTACACATTCAAAAAATCATATTAAAAATGCATCAATTTAATCAAATACAAAGGGGCTTTGGATCATTCCTATTCAACCTTTAGTTTGTTCAAGTATCATTCACGTTTTACTTCAGCCCATCAGTGCCTAAAGCATGGGGTAAGCCTACTTTAAATACTGTCTGTCTTGCAGTGTGAGGGACCACAATTCCCCTGATCTCAGGTGCATAACCACCTGAAAAGGAGAGCACTCCAGTGCCAGGATTGGTGTACTTGGGTTGCTAGCTCACTCCTTTTTTTCATTCTTTTTATAGTTTTGACATTTTTATGCATATTACATGTGTTTGCAAAAAACATCAAAATAACAAAAAACTGCACGTTTGGCAAGTCCACACCTATTTGCTTTGTCAACAATTGCTTTTCTAGCTTCATAAAGATTTGGATAAAGTTGTGTGTCCTAAGCTAAGGTCTGAGTGCACATAGCCTCATCCAAATAACAAGACCGCTTCAACCTCTTCTACTGATACCTAGTTCCCTACTTCCCAAAGTATGGAAAAGAGTTGAAATAAGGCATAGATCATGCCTCATCAGCCTATCAAGTTACATTTTTAGGCTTAACAGGCCCATTAACACACATTGTGGATTTGGTGAAAGAAGGTAAATATATGGATCATCTAGCTGATTCTGCTACTCACTGAGCACAAAGATCAATCTTCCTGATGATTAGAGAGGGCATGGCCAACTCTTAATGTGATGGCCGGTCTCATACAAACACGTTACACATACACAATAGTTTGTAAAGCAAAGAGACCGTTTATTGCACCTCATCTATCAGCTTACTGTCACCAACTGCTACCCTCAGAACTCTGGGTGGAAACATCATACTAAGAGTGGAATCCTAATAGTGGAGTGTTCCCTCAGAATCCAACCTTGTCATTATCCCACACTTCTCCCCATTTCCAACTTTTTTTCCCTTTTGAACAAATACAGAATTAACTATTTTACAATTATTCCGATACAGCCTCTTTTCCTATCAGAACAAATTCTATTCAAGTACAGCATTTTCAACATTAGCATTTAAACTTCACATATGTAGTCTTGCATATACCCTAGTGACCTGCGTACTCTTGTGCTTTCTCTTGTCGCAGTCTTTTGATGTGCAGTCAAATCAGCCTTTGAAGATTGAGAACCAACCTTAGCACCACTCATTACTTCTTCCAGTGATCTATCCTGAAACAGAACTACCACTCGACGTTTGTTCCAAATCCTACCATCCTCTGTCTTAATAGCATTTTTAAACAGCTTCACCACTTTTTTCTCCTTTGAAAATTTTGACCCCGGCTAACATCCTACTGGAGTTCTTATTCTTACTGTGTCCCCAACTGCAACTTTGTTTTCCTCAACACGCTAATTTCATCAAACATTTTTTTCCTTAGTTCTAGCAAGCACATTTCTCTCTCTCTCCATTCTCTTATATAGTTATCTCTTAAGCTTTTGTTTCACAGAATCCATGCTGGACACAACTTTGTATAAGACGACCTTCCTTTAAATAACCAAAAGGCATTTTGCCCATAGTGCCATGTGGAGACAGGTGATAAGCAGTAATTCTGTCTTGTGAAACCACTTTCCACTCCATATTATTTGTTTTTGCCAATTATATGCTTGCTTTTAAAGTTTTAATAACTCTTTCAATAGCACCATTGGTTTCTGGATGATACACTGAGCTCTTTTTGTGTAATATACCACATTTTCCTACGTAATCCTCCATTTATTTCAAACAAAATTGAAGGCCATTGTCTGATGATATTGCATTTGGATAACTCTCTCTCTCGAAAATGTCTTTCAAAATCTCACCACATTAGAAGTTATGTCTTGTACAAACTAACCTCTATCCACCTAGAATATAGGTCTAAAACTACAATCAAATATGGTGTGTGATGTTCACCTTGCAACAGTCCCAATATGTCATTTGCAATCTCATCCCCCGGAAATTTTGGTAACCATCGACACACCAGGGCCATTTGTCTGTTAACTAAGATTTTGTCACTTAGTTTGCATTGCATGCACTCGCTCACCATGCTTTCCACTTCTTTATTCATCCCAGGCCACCAGAAGTCTAATCTAAGCCTTTCCTTTGTCTAGACAATTCCCATGTGACCCTCATGTGCTAAATCAAGGAGTTTCCTATAAAGACTATTTGGTGGCACTAGTTTTGTTCCCCAAAACAGTATTCTAGCTACCACTGATAACTCATCCAAAATCAAAGACTAAGGTTTTTCAAGGAACTTACCCATGCCTGTCAACACTGCTTCAATCACCTTGGTCAACTGCTGGTCTTTCACAGTTTATTCTCTCCACTCATCTTCCTGAATGGTACCCCTCGTTACCTCACACACTTTCATATCATCATTTATTTATTTTAAAAGTTTTATACAGCACGAACATGACCCTAGAGGGTATCAGAGCTCTTTACAGACGAGTTGCAGAACACATAAGGTAGACAATTGTGGGAGAAAATCAGCGATATATACAAATAACAACAGGTACGTAGTGACATAATAGAGGCAGGTATTAGGACCCTACAATTGCCCAGTAACAAAAGTAAGCAGCGGTGCATGAAAGGAAGAAAGAAGACATGCAAGAAGAATAAAACAAGAAGAGTCATTGCGAGACTAGATGAGGAGGAGCATGCCCTTGGGCTCAGAGGAGCCACCAGATCAGACTGGAAGGACAAAAGCTTCTAACTTCAACGATGTGCTCGGAGGAGCCACCAGAGCAGTCAGGAAAGACAGAAGCTTCTAGCTCAACGACGGGCTCATCAGTAAAGCTTTCACTTCCTTTTTGAAGGAAAATGTTGATGGAGTCAGTCTAGTTTCCGGAGGTAGGGAGTTCCAAATTCTCGGGGCAATACCTGAGAATGATCGATTGTACGTTTTCATTTTTAAAAATTTCTTAGGATTGAGCAGCAAGGTACTGGAGCTCCTTGAGGAACGGGCACCGCACGACAGTTCTAGCTTATTTGCTAGGTACAGAGGAGTGTTGCAGTGCAGTGCTTTATGTGTCATACATGCAAGTTTTAGTTGAATCCTTGCCTCAAACGGAAGCCAGTTTAGAGATTTCAGGTCCGGAGAGATGTGGTTGAATTTCTTGGAGCCTGTGATGAGCCTAACAGCCGCATTCAGTGATGCCCTGAGAGGGGCTAATCTGTATCTCGGTAGGCCGCAGAGGGTTGCACTGCTGTATTCCAACCATGAGATGACTATCGCTTGCACAGCAGATATGAAGTTATCCTGGGGAAGGAAGGGTTTTAGTTTCCTTAGGATGCTGAGTTGGAAGTTCGCTCCTTTGGTAGATGTGCTGATGTGATCCTGCATGTTTAAGTTCTTATCCATCCAAGTTCTTATCATTCATTACATAATCTTCATTTTCATCTATATCATCATCTACCAACCGGGACAAACAATCTGCTGACTAGTTGTTTGCTCCAGGTAAGTACTCCACTCCAAAATCATACTCCTGTAGTGAAATCACCCATCTCCTTATGAGTGACGAAACAGCATCCAAACCTTTCTTTTGAAAAATTTCTCTCAAACCTTTATGATCTGACCTGACTTAATTCCTCAAATCATGTTCCTGAACTTTCCTAATGCCCACCAAATGGCCAAAGCTTCTTTTTCAATAACTAAATAATTAAATTCAGAACCTCTTAGACATCTACAAGCACACACAATCAATTTCTGTTTTCCTTTCCTCTTTTTAATTAATACTCCTCCAATGCCCTTTGAACTCACATCGGTTACCACTATTGCTTCTTCCCCTAGAATGAATGCTTGTAAACGCAGAACATTACTGAGATACTTCATAGAATGAAACTTTTGTTCGCAAACATCATCCCACACAAGTTAATTTTCTCATTCGCACAGTCTTATCCGCATACGAAGGAATGAATTGCAATAGTATTCTGCCTTACCCATGAATGACAAAAGCGCTTCCTTATTACAGTCCAGTCTAGCAACTCTTTTCTGGGTAAAACACCTTTCTCCGAAATTTGATGACATAAATAAGTCACCTCTTTCACTCCAAATTTGCATTTGTCTTTTTCAGTCTTAATCCAGCTTTCCACAATTTCTCTCAAACACATTTGATAACATCATGTACTACTTTTTGTCTGATCGTCCTGATAACATTTTACACCAAGCAGACCTTTTAAAACTGTATTAATAATTCTCTGGAATACAAAGGCCACCGAAATCAAGCCAAAAGGCATTCTTAGAAATGTATATGTTCCCATAGGTGTTATGAAAGCTGTTAAATTTTGTGATACTTAGTCTAACACAACCTGATGGTAGGCCGACGCCAAGTCCAAAGTTGTGAAAAACTTGGCTTCCCCTAGTGTAGATATAAGTTCATCTATATTGTGAAGAGGAAATATGTCTACAACGTCCCTGTTCAATGCTCTTAAGTCAATACATAAACAAATGGCCCCATTTGATTTTTTTGCTATGACAACCGGAGTCAACCATTTGGTTGCTTCAACAGGTTCAATTATTTTAGAGCTGATTAACTTCTCAATTCCTTTTTGTACCCCTTCTTGAATATTAATAGGAATCTTCTGCACCTTTGCCGTAAGTGGTTGTGCACCAACCCTCATTTTGATGTGATGCTTATAACCCTTCAGACAAATGTAGCGTCTCATCACAAATTTCCTTCACCTGAACTTGAGGCTCCGCATTAGGATTCAATGTCACATTTAATAAACATTGATGTTACCAGCCCAAAATGTCATCATCTGACTTTGAAACATAAACCATACCAGTCATATTTCTACCCCAACACTCTACGCAAGTCATAAAATAGCCCTACATATCAATTGCTATTCCCCATATTATACAAATGAAAAATCAATTTTACACAATTGTACTTTCTCCTTAAAATGCATCTTAAACTTATCCCTTGATTTCATAATGAGATGTGAACAGGAGTCAAATTTAATTCTCACCTTAACACTTTCGATCAACACATCATCCGTAGGATGTTCACTCTTAGAACACCCCACTTGAAAAACAATTTCCTTTACCTCTTGTCGAATCACTTTCTTCACTTTACTCCTACAGAACCTAGAGAAATAGCCTTTCTTACCACATCTATAACATGTGATTTGCATAGCAGGACAAATAGCAGCATTAGCTTTATGTCCCACTCTCCCACATCTAAAATATGTGACTTTGTTTTCTTGAGGATTTTTATCAGACATATTCTCAGTTGTTTGTTTACCCTGACATATCACCTCTCTTGTACCTTGCTAGACTCAGTTTTGATCTTACTCTTATTAAAACAGAGTTCTTCTACATATTTCACCATGTTTTCGACACTTTTTGCAACTGCAAAAACTTCTTCCATCGGTGGCTCATCCTTCAGCCAAAGTTCATCTCTTATCATTATAACACTTGAGTACAAATTGGTCCCTAAACCTTTCCTCTGTTGCCCCTGCAAATTTGCATGTTGCAGACAATTTGCGCAACACTGTTACGCAATCTTCTACTGATTCCGCTTTGTTCTGTTCTCTCAACTCAAAATAATACCATTCCATAATCGTACTTAACCTGTGGGAGATAGTGTGTGTCCAGTTTTAATATGAAAATGTCATACCCATGCAATGACCTTTGATCTGCAATACTCAACTCTGGGAGATTTTCTAATACTTCCTGTCCTTCACCTCCTAAGCAATGCAACAATAATGAATATTTACGTTCTGCCCTTAAGTTTGTACCACATACCCAGCCGTCATTCGCAAATATTTATTTCCACTTCTGCCATTTTACTATTGGTTTACCTGGAGTGCTTTAAAAAAAATGGTGGTACAGTAGCATTCTGCATGGTTTCAAAATTCTTTTTTCTCTCACTGTACCTCAAAATAGATTTTTACCCATGACCCTGCAACCACAAGATGTGCTCTTATACTCTGTTACACATAACCACCAATGTACCCCAGAAACATGTTCAGAAAATGACCAACAGTATTATTACAGAAATAAAAAAATGAAAGAATTAAAACAAAAATATGTTCCAACAACACTATATCCAAAGGCCTGTCTATCATCAACAAAACAGGCTTTTCCACACCTTGAAAATATTTGGTGCCTTGATTATTTTTATTTAAACCATTTTATTGGGTTTTCCACATTGCAGAATCATTATACATTGATGTTAATCAAGATTACATGCGTAGTACTGCATAACATTCCATGAAGTTTGAGTCATGGTTACAGGCGATCAAGATTAGAAGCTGATAATAAGATGGGGTCTAAGAATGTTACAGTGGAACTTGCATTTACCCTGGGGGTGGGGGGGTAGTCCTCCCTGTAGTATGTCCCAAAGGTGTAAAATGGGAATAGCTAACTGCTTGCTAACTTGGGGTCGGACTGGGCGTAAGTGGTTGGGAGTGGGGGTGTGGGTGGGCAAGCAGGTACTCGTTATTTGTGGCTATGTTGTGGGGCGTACGGGCTCAAGCGACATGCGGGATGGATCTGTCCCAGTGAGGGCTGACAGGGGCACATGTGCATGCGTGGTGTGGGAGGGACTCTGCGATGCGGGAGCCCACTGGGGGCTTCAGTAGGGGGCTCCCGGTCGGGCGCCCCAGTTGGGGCTGGTGACGCCAGGGGTGGTTGGGCTTCCTCCGTTTGTTGCCGGAAGTGCTGAAGGAGTGTGGCCCAGTCTGTGGAAATACAACGCAGGCGCACTGCTCGCCCCTCTTCGTACCTGATCGGGTCCTCCTCTGCTGCACCCCATTTGCTGACCGCTTCCGTAGAGGCTGCCAGCGGGGGCCCTGCAGGAGCTCGCCAGTGCATTGTGATTCCTTGCTTCGCCAGTAGGAGGGCCAGCGACGCAAACCGTGTCTGGACTTTGCATTGTTTCCAGCGCCTGAACACTCCTAGTGCACAGGCCTCCCATGTGGTAATGTCAGTGAGCCCCGTGATCTCCCGTAGTGTGCTGTGAACTGTGTTCCAGTAGGGTTGTACGGTGGGGCAGTTCCAGAACATATGCTGAAATGTTGTGCTGGGGGCCTGGCAACAGGGACAGAGAAACTGTGTCTCTGGGTAGAAGCGCTGGAGTCCTGCTGGCATTAGGTATGCGCGGTGTAGAATGTAAAATTCAGTATTTTTAAACCACGAGTTTTGGAATACTTTCTTTGGGTACTCTAGGGCGTGTTCCCACTCCTTGTCATGTAGTGGCCGAATTCCTTCTCCCACGTGTGTCTTAGTTGGGTAAGTGGCGTGGCCGTGAGTTCTCGAATGGACACATATAACCAGGTAATTAAGTAACGTCAGGGGCCCATGTGTACTACTGTGTGAAGCACCGGGTGCGTTGCAGGTTCCCCTTCGGATAGGTCCCAGAGTTGGCGACAGTCCGAGACAATTTGTCTGTGAAGGAGGAATTACCCATGTGGGAGTCCAATATTTGGTCCCTTGATGCTATAACTGTCAATACTCGTATTAGTTTTCTGTCTTTCCCCCCAAAAAATGGCACAAGACCAGGTGTGCCTGTCACTGATTTGACAGACGACCCAAACTGCCCAAGTGCTTCACATAACTGCTCTGGAATCACTGTTTTAATAGCCCCTTCTGGTGTGCCGGTCACCGACTGTGCAGACACCAACTAACGAGTCTTGTCGCTTTTGCCCTCAGCTCTTGGTGTGTCTGTCACCGGTAAAATAGACACTAGTTTCTTATCTGTGTAGACCGTTAGACCACAAACATCGTATTCTCTTTGCAATTCAAGCAAGTGAGCCCAACTCACTAAGATGGCGGTCGTGCATCGACATGTATGCAAAAAGGCCTGTTTCCTGAGGAAATAGAGCTTGTCCTGCCAAGCAAACAATATGGCCGTTGTGCGTCATCACGCATATGCGTCAGCTTATTTCTAAGGGAAGTGGAAGTTGTTCTCCAAACCACCATCTCCTCTCTCTATAGAGTGTTGCACACACAACCTCAAACGTTTCTTGTGAACCACAAATGCATTCCAAGGCCTTTGATACCAAGACCTCCGATGCAGCTGTTGAGTGATAATCACACTCACACCACAGTACCTTAAATCCACCACAGCAAACTCTTAGAGGATCGTTCACCCTCCTATGCCCCTGGAAATCTCTTCCACAGAATACAGCACGACTCCAGGAAGTATCCTTAAGTCTCAAAGGTAACAAAATGGTTTTTTTTTTACGATGTTGAGGTGCACTTCAAAATCTCTAGATGATCCCATCCTTGCGTTGCCAAATTGTGATGTCTTGTCTCATACAAACACTTTACACATACATGATAGTTTGTAAAGCAGAAAGACCGTTTATTGCACCTCATCCATCAGCTTACTGTCACCAACTGCCACCCTCAGAACTACAAGTGGAAATATCATACTACGAGTGGAATCCTCAAAGTGGAGTGTTCCCTCAGAATGACGATATCCCACTCTTACTAACTTAAAAAGGGGCTTCTGCCATTTCTATTAAAGAAATGAACAAACGTAACCGCTTTCACTATCGCAGACAAAATGCAAAGCACAACCGTCTAATGTTTCACTTTGTCAGTTGACCAGAACATCAATTTTGTTAGCTTGTTCTATAAAGTAATTTATCTGGGAACTTTACCATACAGGGCACTGGAACAACTGAAGATTAGTTTTCTTAAGCAGGGTCTCCCTTAAGGCATACATGTACCCATTGATAAAGAAGCTGCAGAAGCCGGAAGTGACTCAATCATATGGAGGCATGCAATGGTTGTTGATTTTTTTGGGTTCTCCAGATCGAGTGCTAATATCGGAAGCAAATGTGAAAAATCAGTGGTTTGGTGCTGCCTGTTTTCACCTAGAGGCTATTAGTCGCAGAAGAAGTTAAATATACACATCCAGTGCTTAAAAGAGCTAGCATGCTCCTTTGTAGTTCAGTTTGACATCAGCCAAGGTTCAATGTATGACACATTAATTACCTTGGGTGTATGAAAGTGAATCCCTTGGAAGAACTAGCCACAGGTTTCAAGGTATGGCCGGTTTGTCACATCTCCGTTCAATTAAAATAATTATTTGGCATCCATAATGGATTAGAAGTAAAGGTATTTAAAAGATTTAAGTGACTGGATGTTCCACAGGCATGTTTTCTTCACATCATTGAGAAATCTAGGGACTTTTCAAGCCAGTCCTTTCCAGTCTCACCTGAACTTAAATATCAAGATTTTTAGTTGAAGTCCGTATCTGATGGGAGTGGGAACCACTGGGATCCTCTATGGTTAACCTAATTTCATACTGGTTCTAACAACAATATTTCATCGAAAAGCCTCAGCCCTTCCAAACACTTTGCAACGGCAGTCACAAGCATGTAGTCTAGTTAGCACAAGGAATTCTACTTTCAGCCTTTACATTTGTCTTGCAAAATCCTCAGAGAGAGCCACATCATGCTCCATTAAATCACTCACCACACAGAGTCCTGTAAAACTTTAAGGATCTCTGGAAGGTCTAGGAACTTTCAGGAGAAGCCTCTTCACTCCTTAGGTAGATTTGGACAACACCGATGCGAAAAGAATACAAAAATCAGCTCACACTACCTGAATTTTCTAGGATTTGGCAAGGCACTCACATAAGAGGATCTAGTAAAAGTGGTTAATTTCCTCAGTTCCTTGGCAGCTGCGGGAAAGTGTACAGCGAGGGATAGCAGCCACATCAGTGGACAATGATCAGAAAGGATGACTTAAGCTTGAAAACCCCTCCCTGCTTAAAATACTTTGGAAGGGTCTTTGTGTCCCTTGCACACCTCCTTCCAAGTAATCCATCCCTTTGCACAATAATGTGGCTCTTAAATTCTTTGAATCTTAAACATATAATGCCGATCTCTCTCAAAGTGCTTAAAGCTGAGATCACCATCTTATTTTGTCATATCTCTTTTAGCGGAGTCTCAACCAAAAAAGTATGGCTCTTACTTTTACAATTCTATAAACGTTTTACCTGAAATAGACAAGCATCTGTTATATGGCCTAAACCCTAGGTTGTGGTGAAATCGGTTAAGGTTTTGTCTTGGTATTTATCAAAATCTTTGCAATTTAAATCTGTGGCTTAGCAATTCTCAGTGCAGGTTCGAAATACGCTGCCCACACGATTTTGCTCATTTGTTGCTTCTCTGCCCATCTGCAGTCACTTTACATAAAGATTTATCTCAAATTGGCCATCAATGTAATAAGAATAAGGGCCGCGCAGAGGGCTTTTTAACATCTGTCAGCTCGAAAACAATTGCCCGTGGCGTGGTTACATTTTTTGCTGCAATTAGAAAATGATTTGTGACATTAATATTTAGTATGTATTACATTAAGTATGTTTATGTTATTAATTCCATGTTTAAATGTATTCGTTGTCGATAATCGTTCAGATTAGAAGTCCAAAAAACGACATTACCTTTAAAAAAATATATATTATAGATATATATTTAGCACAGGGATAATATCCATTATATTTAATAAATTCATGACTTTTCGTCACACTAGTTCGAAAAATGAGCACTTTATGGCAAGACTGGAACTCTTTTGTTCTGCTTTTAACCATATACAAAACTAAAATAACATGGTCAGCCACCTGCGTGAAATAAAATATTTTAAGTGCTGAGTTGCCATGCCTGCTGATATCCTCCAAACGATCAACAGTTGATAAGGCTTTGGATGCCATGATAACCTTAACAGAATACACATTAAATGTATTGACATCTACTCCATCTTGTTTTATTACCCATGCAATTTTCGGAGTGGGGGTGCTGCCATCAGTATTAAATCACTGACGTCATAGGGATTGTGAAAAATCCAAGCATCACACAAAAAACAAGCATAGCAAATGATCCACGCCAATTTGGAAGGACAGTGGTAAGGGTGTGGTATGTAGCCAGCGGTACATTTTGGAGCAGTGTTTTTCAAAGATATCATAGATTTATATGCTATAAAGGTTCTCATGTCGCTAAGTATTTTAAATGACCCTTGTTGACATACACTGCAATCACTTCAATTATTTTCTTGTGGTCAAAGTTCACATTATAATTTTGTGATAATGATGTAGCCATGCTTGTTATCCTTTTCGCACAATTGGTGTTACATTTTAAAAAATATATCTACATTGATTTTCAATAGATAACATCATGACATTTGGCACTGTCAGGAGTTATACAGTAAACCGTTTTTAGATTATACATTTCAGTTACAATTCTGCATTAGAATTCAGTGCAATGTTGCAATGTTTTCCTGGTTCGCCATATGGCATCTTCTAACTTAAGCATGTATGTGTATTATGTTCTAATCAATTTATTAAGAAAGAAACAGAACTATTAAACAACTCATTCAACTTTTACCTGGTGTTTCTAGTTACAACTTTTCTAAAGCTCTGTAATGGTCAGGTATGCATGAGGGGGTGCGTCAGGATGGAGTGGGCACCAGGGTTATCCGGTGCATGGGGTCTCTAGAAAACGACATCTCTCATTTTATCTACCTGTGACCCAAGGGCTCCTTTTCATGTCAGACATATAGCACAATCTAGTTTCCACTCCATTTGATTCACTAGCCAACAGGGGAGTACACTCCAAGCAAAGCTATCACTAACGCTAAAGCTCCATGAAGCTGGTGACTACCTCCCCCCACAAGTCCTATAGCAGCCACCTGCGCAACCCTCTGTAATCTTCAGCTCGTAGTGCTTCCCCCTCTGCTGTGGCCCAACTTTGAACCTCAGCCCGCCACCTGCTATGAGGAGGTCCATGTGGGAACATCCAATGATGGACGATATCCCTCCGCGCTACCCCCAGTGCCAGATCCAGGAATCTATTGCCCACTTTTTACTTAGGGCATCTTTTATATAATGTAAGAAGGTAAATTTCTGCTGTGTACAGATGCTACCAATTGAGGGTGCGCTCCGGATCCCTTCCAACATGTAACCAAAACACCCCCAGACCATGAGGAAAAAATCTGCATCGAGCTGCATGCACTCAATTCTTCTGTATGCAGCATACTATTGAGTCTGTGTGGAGTCAGATACACGCAGTGCAAGTAATTAAACTGTGTGTATTTAAATCGGGTTATACGTCTGGAGGAGTAGGTATGTTCGAGAATGTGGGTCCACTATTACCCCGGAAGGGTCTACCTATATGTCTTCCCATTGAGTTTTCAGGGTCGGTAAGTCATCTGTCCTCATGGTCAGTGCTGATTTATAGATCCACGAGACCAAATGTCTAGCTCCATCAAGCGTTAAGATGGTCTGGAAGATGTTCATGTGTGGGGGGGTTCCAGATCAAGTGTCCCATACAGATGGCTCACACCTCAGGTTATCGTACCATAGGTTAAGACATGAGTTCCAGGCAAGCCTTTCTCTGTCACTAAGGCCTCCAAGGACCAAAAGGAGCCCTCCGAGTAGCAGTCCCTAATGGTTTCAACTCCAGCTGCTATCCAGGGTGACCTCTGTTTGGCAGTGAAAAAGCCTACATGTGTGGACGGCCTGCCCACCAGTGAGGTCCCTGGGGCATAGAGAGTGATTGATCTAATCCGGCGGCAGGCTCTCCTCCAGCATCTAAGAGCTATGCAAAGAAGTCTAGGATTGGGGGTGTGGAGATTTTAACTCCCAGGAGCAGAGTCAATAGCACCCCTTCTCTGCTTGAACACCCAAATACTCCCATTTCTGTCAAGTTTAGTATCGCCAGCAAGACACTGCTGTTGGGCTGCACAGTAATATAGTTCACAGTCAGGAATCCCCAAGCCATCTCTGGGCGTGGGTCTTTGCAGCATATGCAGCGATACCTATGGGCGGGCCCCATCCCAGATCTGTTCCCTGATCAGGTTATCAAAGGATCCGAACCAGGCCCTTGGTACCCAAACCGGGAGATTAACAAAGTAATACAGGACTCGCAGGAGTATCGCCATTTTAGTCAACGCTATCTGAGACATGGTGGGAAGTTGCAACGTCTGCCAAAAGGTCACACTGCTCTGCAGGCCACGCATCACCCCCCACCAAGATTACCCTCCCTTATGTCTGTTTCAGTGTGATACACCTTGGCCCACAAGTATTTGAGGACTGTGGGCTCCCATCAAATTCCAGCAAGCAGCACGGCAGTTGGCTGCCTCTCGAAGCGTATCGACACTGGGAAAGGATATTATTTGTGTCAGTTCACATGGAGGCAGAGACCCAGTGAAGTCCTCCAAGAGGGCATCGCTCCACTGGATTCCAGTCCTAGCATCCCGCAGGTGAATAAGCATGTACTCTGCATATAGCGAGACCACATGTACCTCGTTCCAGAGTGGGATCATCTAACCCCGACCCTTCCGCCTCACCACACAAGTGAAAGGTGCAATCGCTAGGGCAAACAACATAGGAGAGAAGGGGGCAACCCTGCCAAGTGCCCCAGCCAATCTCAAAAGGTTCGGAGATGCATCCACCCGTGCGCACTCAAGTGACCCATTTGTTCCAACTGTCACCTAAAGACATTTTAGTAATGATTGCCAGCAAGTAGTCCCACCGGACAGTATCAAAGGCTTTCCGGATATCTATGGCACAATTACTGTTACTTGGTAGCAGTTCTTTTAAACATTTGGATGTCAGGCTACTGTTATCAAAATAAGTTAGAGACTAAGAATTGTAAGAAGGCAATTTCAATCTTATTTTTTAATGCACACAGCAACAGCTCAAGTCATAAAAACTCTGTACTGTAGGTTGTTTGTTCTTACTTCCTTTTGGCTGTTGGCACCTGAAGTAACTGCAGAGGTGTGAGTCTAAGATCTGAATCTGGACACTTTTGGTTCTCTTACTCTTCACTGCAGGATTTTGTTATTATTTCCTTAGGAGATACCTTAAGTTGTGTTTATTGCTGCTGTAAATAGAAGTAAGAAAGAACAAGTTACTTACCTTCAGCAACGATGTATCTGTAAGAGACATAGGTTAGTTATAGATTCCTTACCTTAAAACTTCCCCCAGGCGTCAGACTGGATCCGGCAAATTTTTTCTCAGCAGTACCCCTGCGCGTTGGTAGGTGGCGTCGGTCGACTTCGCGTCCCTCTTCAGCGTCTTGGTCGCCGGGATGACGTCGCTGTGCCTACTTAGACGCCGCCCCTGCGCGCTGACGTCAGTTCTGACACGACTTTCCACACCAGAAGCGCAGAGCCATGCAAGACACTGACCACTGGTGCGCCACAACTAGGGCCCTGTAAGGGAGTCCCTATCCCTAGAAGTCAGGTCGCAGAGCAGGGAGGATGGGTGGGGCGGTAAGGAATCTATAACTAACCTGTGTCTCTTACAGAAACATTGTTACCGAAGGTAAGTAACTTGTTCATCTGAAAGAGACAGTTCGTTATAGATTACTTACCTTAGAATACATACCCCAGCAATAACATCCCCCGAGGAGGGTCTGTGAACCAAGTTCACACCAGGAAGTCCTGGAGGACTGAACGGGCAAAATAGCCGTCCCTCCAGACTTGGCTGTCCAGACAGTAATGTCTGGTGAATGTGTGCAAGGATGCCCACGTGACTGCCTGACAGATGTCAAGAAGTGGGACTCCACGTGCCAGTGCAGTGGTGGCTGCCATAGCTCTAGTGGAGTGAGCCCGCTGCCCCACTGGAGGTTCCTGTTTCGTCAAAGTGTAACATATTTTGATACAAAGGACAACCCATCTAGAAATGGTACGCTTTTGAACAGCCCGACTTTTCTTGGCACCTACGTAGCAAATGAAGAGTTGATCATCCACCCGGAAATCTTTCGTGCGGTCAAGGTAGAAAGACAGCGCACGCTTAGGGTCCAGACGGTGCAGTTGCTCCTCCTCCTTGGAAGGGAGTGGAGGTTGGAAAAAGGTGGGCAAAGTAATAGTTTGTCCAATGTGAAAAGATGTAACCACCTTTGGAAAGAACAAGGGCCTCGTTCGAAGCACCACTTTGTCCGGATGCACGGAGAAGAAAGGGGGCTTGGAAGAAAGAGCTTGAAGCTCACTCACCCTGCAAGCAGAAGTGAAGGCAACAAGGAAGGCAGTTTTCAAAGTGAGGAGCCTGAGAGGACAGTTATGAAGGGGCTCGAAGGGAGCACACATGAGGTAAGTAAGAACAAGATTCAAGTCCCACTGGGGCATTATGACAGGAGATAGAGGAGAGAGATGAGTAATGCCCTTAAAAAATCTATTTATAATAGGGGACTTGAACATGGAAGGCTGAACGGGCTGCCGAAGGAAGGCAGAGATAGCTGCAAGATAGCCTTTAAGAGTGCCCAGAGCAGAGCCATGCTGGGCCAAAGAAAGTATATACAAGAGGACCTCTGAAAGAGGGGCAGAAAGGGGATCCACAGCCGTTGCTGTGCACCATGACACAAACCTGTTCCATCTACAGGCGTATACCGGTTTAGTGGAGGGACGCCTGGCTTCCAAGATGACATTACAGACTTTGGGCGGAAGGTCGAAAGCTGTCAACTGTGGCCACTCAATCTCCACGCAAGGAGGTGGAGGCTGGACAGGTTCGGGTGAAGAACCATCCCCTGATGCTGTGACAGAAGATCCTCCCGAAGGGGCAGTCTGGGTGGAGGACTCTTCGTGCCCAGTCCGGACCCACAAGAATAACTAGGGCCCGGTTGCACTTGATCTTCTTCAGCACTCTGGGCAGAAGTGGTACAGGAGGAAAGGCGTTCAGGAGGCCGCAGTTCCACTTGTAATGAAAAGCGTCGCCGAACGAGTGCCGCCTTGGAAACTCTAACATGCAGAACTGCTGACATTGCGCGTTCTCTTCAGTGGTGAACAGATCTAACCAAGGCTCTCCCCACCACTGAAAGAGACCTTGCACCTTCTCCGAGTGAAGACGCCATTCGAGATCTACCAGGCACCGATGGCTGAGTTCGTCCGCCATGGCGTTCAGAGAACCTGCCAGGTGTTGAACCACCAGGGTCATGCCCCGATGTTCCAGCCATGTCCAGAGGCGAAGAGCCTACTGACATAGGGTCCACGACCCCACCCCGCCCTGTTTGTTGCAGTACCACATGGCGGTGGTGCTGTCCGTGAACACCTGCACCGCCTTCCCTTTGAGAGAGGGAAGAAATGCTTTCAGTGCCAGGCAGATTGCCCGGAGCTCCAGCAGGTTGATATGGAGCCCGGACTCTGCCGGAAACCAGACGCCTCTGATCTCCGCCTCCCCCAAATTGCCGCCCCATCCCAGGAGTGACGCATCTGTCACTACAGTGAGGTCTGGTTGGGGAAGGGAGAGGGAGAGGGATCTGCCTCTAACCCAAGCTTGGTTTATTAACCACCACTGTAGCTGTTGTGCAGTTCCCTCCGAGATCTGGACGTAGTCGGAAAGATTACCCTGATGCTGCGCCCACTGGATCTTCAGGTACCACTGCAGAGCCCACATATGCCATCTGGCATGATCCACCAGCAGGATGCAGGAGGCCATGAGGCCCAGCAGCTTCAGGGTCATTCTCACCGAAATCCTGGATAGAGGCTGAAACATCAGTATCATAGCCCGAATATCCCAGACTCGCTGCTCGGGAGGATAGGCACGAAACTGCACTGTGTCCAGAACCGCCCGATGAAAGGGAGAGTCTGAGAGGGAGTCAGGTGTGACTTCGGCACGTTGAAAGTGAACCCCAGCGAATGCAGGAGGTCCGCCATAGTCTGGAGGTGGGAGACGACAGCCTGGGGCGAGCCTGCCTTCCACAGCCAATCGTCAAGATGAAGACTGGAACCCCTGATCTGCGCACATGAGCTACGACCACCACCATCACTTTTGTGAACACCCCAGGCGCACTGGTACGGCCAAAGGGGAGCATGGTGAACTGAAAATGCTCGTGGCCTAGCGTGAACCGTAGGTAGAGTCTGTGGGCTGGCAGGGTGGAAATAGGCGTCCTGCAAGTCCAGTGCCACCATCCAGTCTCCAGGGTCGAGGGCAGACAGGACCTGAGCCAATGTTAGCATTTTGAACTTCTCCTTCCAGAGGCAGCAATTGAGGGCCCTGAGGTCTAGAATAGGACGCAGGCTTCGGTCCTTCTTGGGCACCAGAAAGTAGCAGGACTAGCAACCATGACCTACTTCTGGCGCAGGAACCCTCTTGATAGCTCCCTTGGCCAAGAGAGCTGAGACTTCCTGGCAGAGAAGCGCCAAATGATCCTCCAACATGCGATCGAAAGACGGTGTCGTGGAGGGAGGGGTAGTCTCGAAGGGGAGGGAGTAGCCCCTTTGGACTATTTGCAAAACCCACCTGTCCGACATGATGGTTTGCCAGTGAGGGAGGTGATGGCGAATCCTGCCGCCCACTGACCGTTGGTACCCCTGAAAGGTCAGACTAGGAAGGCTTGGAGGCTGCTGCATGGGGGGAAAGGGTGGACTGGCCCGCCCGCTGGCTACCAGACTAGCAAAGTCGCTGGGTCCCACGTCCGCAGCCACGCAGGGGCTGGGCAGCTTGCGTAAGCCGGTGGCGGAACTGGTTTGAACGTGGCTGGGCGCCCCTTCCGTAGCCACGAAAGGGGCGAAAAGCAGACTGAGGTGGACGGGAAGATGCAGCGAGGCCTAAGGATCTGGCCGTAGCCCGCAAATCCTTAAAGCGCTCCATCACCGAGTCTGCTTTGTCGCCGAAAAGGCGACGGCCATCGAAGGGCATGTCCAGCAAAGTTGATTGGACATCCCCCGAAAAGCCAGACGTCCTCAACCAGGCGCAGTGCCTAAGGGCTACCGACGTGGCAATCGTTCTGCCTAGTGAGTCGGTGGTATCCGGTCCACATCGAATAGTGAATTTAGCTGCATCCTTCCCATCTGCCACTGCTTGGGAGAGAACGGCCCGGGCCTCCTCCTGGCACTGAGGCAGCACTTGTGCGACCGTATCCCAGATAGTATGGGAGTATCAGCCTAAGACGCACGCGGTATTCACGGACCGCAGTGCCAAGCTGAAGGAAGAGAACATGCACTTCCCAAGGTGATCCAGCTTCTTGGATTCCCTGACTGGGAAAGCAGAAGGGAATGCGCCCTTGGAAGAAGAGGCTTGGACCACCAGGCACTCTGGGGAAGGGTATTGGGTGAGGAAAGCTGGGTCGCCTGGAGCCGGACTGTGGCGGCGGGCAATCACCCTTTCTACAGGAGCCCCTGTGCTGGGCTTGGATCAGGTGCCCAAAAGGACGTCAGTGAGGGCTTCGTTGAAGGGCAGACGGGGTTCAGAGGAGGTTGCCCCAGGCTGAAGCACCTCTGTCAGGAGATTAGTCCTGACTGCCACTGAAGGGAGCTCCAGGCCCAAGGCCTCGGCTGCCCTTCGCACCACCTCATTGTAAGACGTTCCCTCCTCCGTAGCCACGGTAGGGGGAGAAAGCATTCCAAGGTCTGGAGAAGTGCCCAGACCACTGGCGTCACCCAGGTCCTCTCTTCAGTCCGGCTCTTGAAGCTGGTCTGCCAAAGGGTCCAGCGGTGCCTCCCAATCCTCATTACCACCTTCTGGGCGATAGGGAACAGCAGGGATGAACAGGGGAACAAAAGTACCCTCCGGCGTCGGATTCGACGTCAACCAACGTCGGTCCGGCTCCAGGTCCATCTCGGGGGTGAGGATGGGGACGGTGTCGGCCGGGGACACGCTGGGGAAGGTCGAGTAAGGTCGACCGGCGTCGATCCGGATCCAGGCCTGGATCCGCGGGTGCCCTCCGGCACCGGGCCGGAGTCACCGCCATCAAAAGCCCAGGACCCCCAACCGGCTCCGCGGGGCCCGAAGGTGCACCGGCGGAGTCGGGCTGCCCAAAGATACTGTAGAGGGCTTCGTAAAATGCACAAAATTGGGCAGGGGTCACCCCGGCTCCCGGAAACGGAGGGAGGCACGGAGTCGTCCCTGGAGGAGGCACCGAAGACGGTGCCTTAGAGCTACGACGCTCCGGGTCCCGCGTCGCGTCAGTCGACCGACTGGGAGAAGGCGAAGAGCAACAGTGCTTCTTCGCCTTCTTCTTGTGCTTCGACTTACCCGAGGACTTCGAAGACTTGGAATGGGATGAGGTGTGGGGGCTCAGCGAGTGGTTTCGAGACCTTCCCCTTGAGCGAGACCGGGAGCGATGCGGAGCCGACTGCCGGGCCTGCTCCCGGAAAGACTTTGGGTTCATGGCCCGGCAGTCTGAGCACGACTTCGGGTTGTGGTCTCGCTCCATACACCAAAGGCACACAAGGTGCGGGTCCGTCACAGATATCAGTTTGTGACAGGCCTCGCAGGGTTTGAAGCCGGTCCGACGGTGGGACAACCCTCGCACACCAGGAGTCGAAGACTTGAAAAGACAAAATGTCAAAAAAAGCTTAGTCAAAAAGTGACTAAAGGGGTAGCTCTCTCCAGATCTGCGCTAGGCTAGCGTGGAATAAGAAAGAACTGATGTCAGCGTGCAGGGGCAGTGTCTAAGTAGGCACCGAAATGTCATCCCGGGGACCACGACGACAGACGCGGAGTCGACCGACGCCACCTACCGACGTGCAGGGGTTCTGCTGAGAAAAAATTCTCCGGACCCAGTCTGACGCCTGGGGAAAATTCTAAGGTAAGGAATCTATAACTATTTGTCTCTTTCCGATAATAACATAGCATAATATTTGTTTCCATTTTCCTCAGTAAAATAAGGACGACTGTTGTAGTGTCCCCCCCAGCCCGGGTACATGTAAATGATCAAGCCACTCACGGAGCTCCGTATTACATGTCTTTATTCTTCAGAGTGTAACCATTAACTGCACGTACTATGTCATGAAGTTTCTTAACCACACCCAATCACTTATGTCACTATTCTACGGAATCCGTGAGGGACCAGAAGGGTCCCGCTATCTCTAACACAAACACTACATCTCCCCCTTGTTAAATGAAAAGTACAAAGAAAAATACACACATACATCATAACTCTTCAATGAGTTGTCGAGGTGCTCCTTTTAGCCTTCCAGATCTTGTTGCAGTTGGTTGAGGAGACATTGCAGAGGCATCTGCGGCAGGCATTGGTGACACTGACACAGGTGCAGTCTTTGGGCTCTCCTGACTCCCAGATGGAAGGGTCTCACTCTGAACGTCTGAAGTCAATGAACCTTGAGGCAGGTGTTTGAAATAAGAAGAAGCTCTTGTGATGGACTTTCCCAGACGATGAGCAGTCACCATGAGTCCTTTACAAGTCACAACCCTCAGTGGGTCAGCATCAAAAGAAGCATCAGACTTTCGTTTCCATTTCTGCCTGACAATGACTTGGTCTCCTCTGTTGAACATGGTGTTCCGAGCACAGCGGCGTCTGTCCACATAGACCTTCATTTTGCACTTGTGAGACCACTCAGTACTGCAAAGTTTATCAAGGTCAATAGATCTTTCAGTGTTCCATTTTGGCAATTTGGTTTCCATGGTTCTCCCAAACATTAAGGTCGTAGGGCTTTCACCTGTGGTAGAATTTGGAGTTGACCTATTTGCACAAAGAGTAGAGTGAAGAACTGATTTGAGTTCAAGCCTTTCCAGCGCAGCGTGCTGAACGGCCTTCTTCAGGGTGCTCATAAATCGCTCAACGACACCATTCGCCTGGGGCCAGAGAGGTGTGCTTTTCTGATGCATGACATTTAGATGAGCGAGAAAGTCTTTAAATTCTCAATCATTATAAGGCGGTCATTGTCAGATTTGAAAATTGAAAGAACATCCCATGTTCCAAAAATACTTTCTAATCTCTCAATCACTCTGTCATGAATAGTTGACGACAGATTTTCCACAAGGGGAAAACGGGAGTATTCATCAACAATGATTTGTAGATGATGTCCGGAGTCCAAAGAAATCAATTGCAATCTTCTCCCATGCATGCTTTCGAAGATCAGACATGTTTAACGGATGTCAGGTTGTTTTGGTTGACAAGCAGTTGCACAAATGACATACCCTTAGCTCTTTTTCAACTCTTTCATCAAGACGAGGGAAGCACACTCGTTCACATAGAGCTCGTTTAGTAGCAACAACTCCACGATGTCCCTCATGTGTCAGTGAATGACTTGTTATCTCAGACTCTCAGGTATGACAATTCTCAACCCTCGTAAGATGATGCCTTCTCGGGTAACTGAAAGTTATTCCTGCACATTTTTGAATTTCTGTTATTCAAGGTCATCATGAAGAGGGTTGAAAATATTTTCGCCATGAGTGATGTGTAATAAAGTCTTTGAGTATGAGCAAATCTCTGTCAGTGCTTGTGGCAGCAATTATTTGTTCCACCGATATGGCAGAAGGGGTACTGGATTTCAAGGTGAAGTTAATATAAACATCAGCCGCTTTAGATGTAGAGCCATGACATGGTATTGGTACACATGAGAAGTAGTCAGCAGGGTTTTGATCTTTTCCTGGACGATGCACAATCATATAATCATACTCCTGCAATTGCAACCCTCCCTCACTTCTCAATGCGAGGGGGAATCTTCGCTTTAGGATTGCCGAAAATGGTGAGTAATGCCAGGTGGTCGGCGACAACCATGAAGTGTTTTCCATACAGGAACACATGAAAATGGACACGAGCCCACACCACAGGGAGGCTTTCTCTTTCAGGTTGTGAATAAGCATTTTCCCTCGGTGACAAACTCCTGCTAGTATAAGCCACAATGTAACTTTGTGCATTAGGATGTCCATATAGCACCTAACCCCACTGGGCTGGCATCAACAATAATCTCCGGTTGTAGTTTCGGATCAAAGTATACCATTTTAGTGGCATTCTCAATCGCATGTTTGATTTTCTTGAAGCTTTGGTCACATTCACTTGACCACTAAAATGGGCCATTTTGTTTTGTGAAGTCTCCGAATGGGGCACTTACAGAGGCAAAGTCACGTATATAACTTGAACAGTAACTGGCCATACCAGGGAAGAATCGCAGCATAGTTACATCTTGTCAATCAATCAATCAGGGGTTTGTTAAAGCGCGACTACTCACCCGTAAGGGTCTCAAGGCGCTAGGGGTGGGTGCAGGTTCCATCCATCAAGGAGGGGGTCTGTCGAAGAGCCAGGTTTTGAGGTTTCTTGCGAAGATGGGGAGCGATGTTGTCTGTCTGAGGTGGGGGAGAAGTGGATAACAACGCTTGTACTTTATTTGGATCTGGAGTCATTCCCCCATCAGAAAAGGTATGACCAAAGAACTTGAGTTTTGTTTTATGAAACTCACACTTTGCTGAATTTAAAGTAAGACCTGCATCAGCAAGTATACGACACACTTGTGTAAGAGCTTTATAATGTTCCTTTTGTGTGGCTCCAAAAACTAATAGGTCATCACTGCAATTGAAATAATTTGTGACTGGCTGTATTATCCGTTTAAATGACACCTTGCAAGAGCTCTGCAGCTTAAGTTCCGAAACGTACTCTTTAATATCTAAACTAACCAAAACGAGTCGAAAAGGTAGTAATGTACTTGCAATTTTCTTCTAGTTCGAGTTGATGATACCCTTTGTTCAAATCAAGGTGGGAAAAGACTTTGGCTTCATTCAGCTGCCTAATCATGTCAGCAATTGCGGACCTGGATGCCGTTCGCTTTCAATCGCCCTCTTTGCTCGGCACGTATCAACGCAGATACGCACAGCTCCTCCACTATCCTTCTTTGGCATTACCACTATGGATGATACTCCATTACGTCAGTCCAGTGGATTGCTCAACGATGTCGTGCTTCAATAGTGTCTCAAGTTCATTCTCAACAGCCTCTTGTTAATGAAATGCAATTAGACGATGTTGTTGGGCAGCAGGACGTAAGTCCTCATTTATGTGAAGTTGCACTTTCATTGTCTTAAGTTTCCTAGTCCATGAAACAAGGATGGAAACTGATTTACTATCTAACGATAAGCATTTACATTGCAGTTTACATAAATCAGCCCCATGTCAGCAGCACTACTGAAGCTGAGTAAACATGCATTTAAAGTGCCTTGCAGGACTTGAATTAGTGCTTGTACTTCCGCCTTTATGCTCCACAGTTGCCATAAATGAACCTCGACTTTGCAGTGGCGTCGAAGCAGCCCACGTAACACTTTGGTTTTCAACGGGATTAAGCGGGGCAATGGAGACAGTTCATTGTACTTACTGCTGGCATATTGTTTATCGATGTACCACTGTCTATGATAAAAGGTATGGAGCACCCAATTACCTTCAATGGGATTTTGGTAAAGTGCTCAAATACATTTTGCACTTTCACTTGTCGATTTCGCTTTGACCAGCATTCTTCCTTACAATAAGCTAATCCTACATGCGCACGTTTTCCAGTGGTCAACATGGACATCACACAACCATCTTCCTCACAGTCGCTTGACAATGACGGTGACAAACTTTTAAATGAGGAATTTGACAACAATCGATGTTGTTCAGTTTCTTCTTGCCTCAACTGATGTTGCCGCTTGGCCTTGTGGGCTTGGTTGGAACGTCGCTGGAATTTTCTGGCAGCCATTTTGTTTTCTCAACGTGTCACACTTGATGTTTCACTCACTTTGCAACTCATTACAAAATGGTTCTCTTTCCCGCAGCCTTTGCCTATCTGTCCAATGGCAGGACATTTACCGTCCTGTGGAAAGGAAAATCCACATCGAAAACACAACTTCTTTTTCTTTGGAGACATTACTTGTGACCTTCTACCTTGTGCTTCGGCTCACTTTTCACACTCTGCACTGATTCATTTTGGGGCGGTCCAGCCTCCATGTTAGCAGCTTGTCTGTCAGCTCTTTCTTCCGCTCTAGCAGCCATGAATACTCGCTCCAAACGGAGTGTCTTTTTCAGCATTTATCGTCTGAAGGAATCGGAGAGACAACCATCTATTACTCTGAGATGCATACCCTCTTCATCATTCAATTAGTTGAACTTGCAATGCTTGATGAGCGAATCAAGTCTTTCTATAAACGCATTTGTTTCTGCTTTCTACCTTTCCTGACTGAAAATGTACCTTTCATAGTGGACATTTGGTATTGGATTGAACTTGGTGTTTTGACGGTACGTCACTTCATCACCATGTGGTATTTTCTTTATCACTTCTTTTACTCCTTCACCCGCCAAATTCTTTAGATATTTACTGATCTTTTTGTCATTTGCTTTTTTCCAGCGCATCAATGAAATCATTGATGGATTAGATCCATTCAGTCCATCTGTCGCCAATATTCTGCTTTTTGGCGGTATTTGAAAGGAGGCAGTGGTTTTAGGAAGGCAGCAGCATCATAACCTGTGGAACTTTCTGCTGTCAAAGCGGAGCCCGCTCCGGCAGAGTCTGTTGCCCACTTGGGCCAGCACCTTTGTTAAGCACTAGTGCCAACATCTGGGTTGTTATGCCCGCTCTTCAGTTATGAGGCTCTGTCTTCTTCTTTGGCGGTGATTGGCAGCTTTGTTTCTTGCACGGGATTTTCACCTCTTTGCATTATACCTGGTTTCTACTGCCATTAGCGTTTCCTTGCTTCAGAAATGTTTCCACTTTTAGCGCTTCCTTGCACTCGGCTAACACTGCCTTTAGCGCTTCTCTATATCTGGTTGTCGCTGCTTTAGCATTGTTGTACTGTATAAATGACAGCTCTATGTTAGGCTGTGGCGCAGTACCTCTTGGCTCAACTTTACCAGCAAATTTCTAGTAAATGACGAACCAATTTCTGTAAGGCCTGCACTTTCTTCACAGGCTACAGGCTTTTCATTGGCAGGAGAGGCGCTTTGACTCCACAAACGCCATCCGTCGATTTTCACTTTGACTGAGGCACACACGAGCAGTTTGCTGGACCATGGCAAACTCTCCAGGAGAGCACTCTTGGTTCTTCGTGCTGCGGGGTTTACCTAATCCCCTGTCTCATCGCCAGTTGTAGCACCCTCCCTGGCCCGGGTACATGTAAATGATCACGCCACACATGGAGCTCAGTTTTACAAGTCTTTATTCTTCAGAATGTAACCGTTAAATGAAAGTGCTACATCATGAAGTTTCTTAACCACACCCAATCACTTCCGGCACTATTCTACGGAGTCCGTCAGGGACCAGAAGGGTTCCCCCCATCTCTAACACACATGATACTAAACCTGGCACACCAATTAATTTTACTTTTTACTTGGTGATGCCATCATTTAGAAAAATAACTCAGTCAAACTGGAAAATGATTCAAATTCCATGAATAAGGGTGGGACACTAAAAAAATTCTTCTCAGAAGCTTAGTTCAATTAGCAAACACAAAGATAATTGATGGTTATGTAAATGGTCTAAATTGAACAGTCCTCTTTCCATCTCATAAAATAACGTGTCAGAATGAAGCTGTACAGTGGCAGGACTGGGATTTATATTTCAAGTCAAAAGGCAGTTTAGGTTTGTAATGCATGTAAAGTATAGAAATGTCTGCAAATATGGCCTTTAGGGACACAACAGCAAAAGCAGGAATGCAGACAGGCATGGTCTGAGTTGAGCGTGGGAAGGCAGGCAGGCTTTTTGAATCAAATAAGACTATAAGACTAAGAAAACTAGGCACCAACAGGTAACTGGCACCTTTCCAACACCTAGCTTCCATCCAACAGCTATGTTGCTGGGGATAAGATTAGAAGAAAGATGGGTACTTTGCATCAGCCCTTGTACGCATTCCGGAGAAACCTATAGAATTTCTTCTGCAGAAGTCATTTGTGAATTGCATAGCAATGCTTCCATTTCTAACGATAATGGCATTACTCCTAGTCCTACTCCCTCGCCTTCCTTCAGCACAATTGAGGCCCCGCCTCCCATCCAGACCCACCCCCAGCATAAAAACTCTGCCCGCCCCCACCTCCACCTGTACGTAAACAAGCCGAGCTAGCACTCAGATGAACCGGACCGGGAGGGAGGGAGGGTCCTGAAGGAAGGCGAGGGAGTAGGACTAGGAGTAATGCCATTATCGTTAGAAATGGAAGCATTACCTCCCGTCCCTCCCTCGCCTTCCTTCAGCACAATTGAGGACATAGCAAGCAGAAGAAAACAGAGACGGACAGCTGAGTGCGAGAGAACACCAAAACAGAAACAGTGCCCCAAACACAGCAGATCAACATCCCAGGAACCCAGCGGCCCAGAACAGCAGACAAATGTCCCAGACACGCAAACGGACAGCGACAGTCAAACGGAGAGGGAGAAGACCAGGACGCAGGCCAACAGATCCCACAGAGGAGCCCACCCGACAGGACACCACAACCGGCAGGGATCGCAGCAAAGCACGCCTGACCTCAAGCAACGCAGCCACCGAAGCCGCCAAACAGCGAGAGGAACACCCCCGGACCCCCACAGGAGGAACCACCCCCAAAAGACAGACAGTCAGCAAGACCGGGGACCAAAACCAACGACCCAACAGAGCAGAGGAAGGCCAAACAACCACCGCAACCGGATCAAAGCAAAACGGGAACCCACAGCCGAGCCAACACCCCCAAGCGCAGCGCAGAGGGGATGGCAACCAAAAACAAGGCCCAAAAGACAAGAGCCGCAACCCGAGACCCCCAAGGGGACCAAAGGGAGGACAGCCAATACCAGCAGCCAAGACCCCGAAGGGAAGGACCAGACAGGGCGAGGGGGCACCAGACCCCCGCCAACCCGCAAGAACGCCAGGAGCAACAAGAAGCCAGAGAGCCGCCCACAGCACCCGCAGAGGAGACACCGACAAACCCAGAAGAACCCCACCCGGAAGGAATCGCCATGCCAAACATAGGCCAGCCACCACGGGAACAACACCCAGAGCAGAACACCAGTCCAAAAAGGACCGCCCATGCCAAGCCCAGGACAGCAGAGAGGAGGACCGACGGGAAGGCAGCCAAGCAACCGCCAAACGACCAGGAACCCCCAACCCAGCAAAGCCCAGACGCACCACCAGGCAGCAGGTGAAACCCCCACACAGAACCCAGGGGAAGGGCCGGAAACATCAAAGAGAACGGAACCACCGTAAGGACCCACACCCGAACGCAACAGAAGTCGGACAGGAGAGGAGACCAAGGCACCCCAGGCCAACGGGGAGCAACCAACAACCCCCGAGCACAGAGCCACCCGACCAGAACCAGAAAGGCCCCGAGCAGCGGAAAAAAAGGGGGGGGGGGAGAAAGGCTCCCAGAAGATCCCGAGGCACAGGAGAGGGAAGGTCAACGACCCCCCCCCAAGCCCCGGGACCCCAGCCCAGAGACCAGAACCGGGCCAACAAGGCCCTCCCCGGATCCGCAACAGGACCACCACAGGGAGGCCCCAAGGACCCACCAACAGGCAGGCCACACAGGGAAGAAGAGAGAAACGAGGGAAAAAGGAAGGACCCAGTACAACAGATCCGCCAGCCCAGAGGTCACCCGCCGAAGGGAGAGAGCCAACAGCCCCAGCACCCAGACCGGAGCCAGAGAAACAGGACACCGGCAAACAAGGAATAAAGACCAGAACCTGGACCCACCCAAAGGGCGGACAGAGGACCACGCCCCCAGAACGCCAGACCGAACCAACACCCCAGGGGCCCAGCAGAGAGTCCCGAAAGAGCACCGGGGCAAGCCCCCAACAACTGCCAGCAGGAGGAACTCCGGGAGACCAGCAGGGACAGCACCCCGAACCCGAACAGACCCCAGCCAATCCCGCACCCGGACAGGCCGGCGGCCAAGCCACCACAAGCGGAGCCGGAGGAGGCAGCAAATAGCCAGCCAGAAAGCGACGGAGGGAGAGCCACAAGGATAGCTCCCCCCCCCCGACAAGGACCGAAAAGGGCAGCGGGGACAAAAGACCCCAGAGACCAACCCAACAGGATCCAGACGGCCAGGCGGAGAAGAAGAAAACGAGTCCCGGGAACTGGAAAACCCCCAGAAGCCAGGAGCCCCATCCCTATAGCCACAGGACCGCCGGAGGAGCCACCCCCGGACAACAAGGCCCGAGCCAGCGAAGGAACAGAGACCAGACGCAGGCAGGACAAGGGAACATGGCCATGCAAAGGCCGAAAACGAGCCCCAACGAACACCAAGCCCCGAGAGGGGACCAGAGAGACACCCCCCAGGCCACCAACAAACCCGATCCCCAGAAGAACCACCAAGGTCCCCCGAACAGACCGAGCAAAAGACACGCCGGCCGCACACAACAGGCCGACTGACAGAGAAAGACGAAGGAAAACCCTCGCATGAAGGAGAGCCACGAGAGGCACCAGGACCCGCGGGAAGACCCAGGGCGAGGGCCGGAGGCCGAAGGGAAGGACGCAAAACCGAAAGGGCGTCACCCACAGCGAACCGCAGAAAAGAAGCGGCAACTGGGAAGCGGAGAGAAGCGTCCCTGAGACCCACGGCACGCCAAAAGAAGTCAGGCAGAACCAGAGGAACGACGGCCGAAAGGGCCAACACCAGGAAGGGAAAGGGCCGAACGCAGGAGCAGACCCACAGGAGAGCCAGGACAGGCCGAAGCCGCCGGACACCCCCAACCCCAGAAACAGAACGGAGAGGGCCCCAGGCCCGGGCTCCACGACAGGAACCCAGCAGACCGACCACAGGGCAAGCCAACAGGACACCCCGTCCAGCAGAGCCACCACGCGGGGACCGGAGACAGGCAGGGGAGGCAACCGAACCCCCGAACCCAGAGGAACCTGCACCAAGACGACCCTCAAAGTACACAGGACCCAGCCAACAGAAAACGGGCCACCGCCACCAAGGAAGAAAAGGCCGCAGATGACCACCCACCGCAGGGAACCATCCAGACAGCAGTGACAGGGACCCAGGCGAGGAGGCAGGGAGCCAGGGTGAAAACAGGCCAAAAACCGTACCCACCGGAAAGGCGGAGGAGACGCCCACCTCGGGGACAAAGGAGAGGCCCCAGGACAAGGCACCTCAGAAAGGCAGGACGCCCCACACAAGGAAAGGCACGCAGAAGCCCCAAGGCGGCCAGAAGGACAGAGGACATGCAGCCCACAGTACCGAAAAGACCCAGGCAGCCACCCATCCAGGCACGAACCAGGCCTGACCCCGCCGAACAGCAGAGACCGGACAAGAGCGGGGGGGGACCGGGCACCACGGCCGGAGGCCCTAACAGCCGCCGCCAAAGCCACGAAACCCCACACCAAGGAGGGCGCAGAAGAAGCCGAGAACAGGCCAGCGCCACAGCACCAGCCAAGCAGAACAGCCGACCCGCCAAGCAGTGCGGTCAGGACAGAGTCCAACAACCCAAAGGGAGGAAAGGGGCGAACACCCCCAACAAGCAAAGCCGCCGGAGGAAGCAAGGGACCCGCAGCACCGCAGAGAAAAACCCACTGATGCAAAAGAAGGCGTGAAGGAACCTGAAACCAATCAGGACCAACACAGCACAGAAGGAACGCCCAGGGCTGAGGAAAAGAGATCGCACACAGCAGGCTCCGCAGGCAACAGACAAACAGTCGCCAGCCGGGCGGGCCACAGTGGAGAAAGCAGCAAGTACAATCCCCACAAAAAGGGAAAAGAGCACGAAATACAGCAAGCACGGGCAACGCACGCCACTCCCACAGCACCAATCCCTACACCGGGACCGCAGGGCAAGCCCAACCAGAAGGGCCGGGAACACCAAGGAAGAATCCCACAGACCCCGCCCAGCAGGGAAGAGGAAAGCCCAGCCGAACAGCACAGGAGCCCAAGCGACCCTCCACACCCCCGGAGCCAAAGGCATCGCCAGAGGCGGGAGAAGGCCCAATACCCCAGGACCCAGACGGAAACCAGCCGCCCACAGGATCCGCCGGACGAGGACGGGATGGACCAGAAGGCAGCGGCCGAGCCCGTAAGCACCGGACAGAGCAGCCTCAATCAAGTCTCGCACCAGCCACAGACATGAGAGGCACCGTACCCCCCGCTGAGCCCATGCGTCTAGGGCACCCCAGGGGGACCGGAGACCAAGCAGCAGAGGAAGAAGACACCAGAAGGCCCCCAACCACCTCAAGCGACCCAGGGCAGCAAGCAAAAAAATAGCCCCCAGCAGCCCCAAGACAAGGCAGACAGACGACCACGCCCGTCAAGAGAAAACAGCAAGTCACAGTACATGGTACTCCAAAAGGAAAAAGGAACAAATACCGGGTCAAAAACCCGGCCTACCAGGTCTCCGTGATGTGTGCAGTCCGGGAGCAAAGGCAGCCAAGCAGGCCCGACCCGGAAACACAGCCCCAGCCACAGGAGGACCGCCAAACAACGCAGCAGCTTCCTGAGCCACCGCTCCGCCCCCATCCACGAGGGAGACGAGGAGAGGAGGCATCGCCAGGAGAACTCCGTCGAGGGCACCGCCGTCGCAGAGAACCAACTCGAAGACTCCCCGGCACCGCCACAGGGAGGAACTGAAGGTAAGTCTCACTAGGGAGACAGAAAAAAACAGGTGGAGGTGGGGGCGGGCAGAGTTTTTATGCTGGGGGTGGGTCTGGATGGGAGGCGGGGCCTCAATTGTGCTGAAGGAAGGCGAGGGAGGGACGGGAGGTAATAAGTGATGTGGGAATCAATACAAAATGAAGGAAGCCTCACAGAATTGGATGCTCAAAGGAAGAAAAAAAATACAAAAGATAATGAACAGCTGGAGTTTATTTAAACCTTAACTTAATGCCCACATAAAAAGTAATAGCACTTCCACCTTTACATCTAGATTGTGTAAGGTACTGATCTTTGTTTTAAGATTTTAAGATGTTATGACAAACATAAAACCATTTATCACAAAGCCAAAATAATGCAAAACATATTAATTTATACAGACTAATAGAAATCCTAGAACACAACATAGCTGATGCACATTTGGCAACGATAAAAACACCCTTGCCTATTGCTAAGTGCTTAATGAACTGGCAAATAAACCTAGCAATACATGCTTTTCGAAAGAATGTTAAAGTCTGATACAATTTCAGAAAGTAAATCAAGGTGTGCTCTTACACCTATGAAAATCTGTATGAAAGAAAGTTTACCATCTCTCTTACTACGACTGAACTTGAAATGTGTTTAAAGTCAAATGTTTCTCACGAATGCAAGATCAATTGAAAAGAGGCACTTAAGAGTTACAGGCTGTCCTTAACCCGGGTGCAAAGACTAATTTACTTCGGTAGGAGGCTGGCCCATCGTGCCGCCATCCATCGTACCTCGTGAACTCTTTCTAGTGTTGGCAGGTTTGCATGTGAGTACCATTTTCCATGATCATTACGGCACACAATGACCTCAATCAATTAAAAAAAATCACAGACAAGTGCATATGCTGTTAACGTGTTTAGGTGTCTCGGCCATTTGGAAATCAGTTTAGTACACATGGGTATTTGGGTTTTTTCAGTGATCACAACAGGTCTGACTGGCACGTGCAAGGTTGAAGCCCCACATGATTATTTTCGCCCATTTTATTAATCGTCGCAGTTTTGGATACTTGCAAATATGGCCAGGGCGGTAAACATCCTGCATTGCGATTTCAGTGGGTAGTTGTGCTCTCAGAATGTGCTTGGAAATCTACGTAAGTGCCATGAGTGGACGGATACACAATAAGAGACAAACGCCAAACTGCCCATGCAAATACATTAGTGGACTGTACACATTTAGAAAAAAAAAACAGATTCTGCAGCCATTCAAGTATAAATTCATATTCTTTTCAACACAACTTTGGAAAACGCATTCATGTTGCAGCCATCTATGAAAACAATATATTATTTTCAGCACATCTCCCAACTGTCTTCCTTAACACAGCATGGTAGTCATCTTCAGACCCAGTATTTTGAATTATTTACCTGCTTTTGTCTGTCCCACAACTCCCATCTGCTCAAAACACTTAGCATAAAAGTGGCTGTGACTATGTTTCTCTCCACAATTATATTATTGGCGATAAAATGTCATTTTTAGGTTTCACCTACAGCATGTATCCACTGTCAGCGTAAGCTATTGTGAAAAAAAACCTCAAACTGCCTTAAAGCGCACACATTACTTACCAATACTTACCATTAGTTGGCTTCCAAGTCACTCTCATTTCCTTGCTTCTTACTAGTCGTACCTTCTGCTTCAAGTCGGCTACCCACCGCCTCCTGCATTCATCCTGATGCTTCTGTCCCTGTCATGGAGCATGGACCTATCACAGTTTCTTGTTTGTGACCAGTGTCCTTCCACTGGCCACGCGTTGCTCTAGGTACTTTAAAGAAAAATACGGTCTGTTGTTGGTTCCCCATCCTCTCACCCTCCTCCTGCTGTCCGTTTCTCCCCATCCCCTGCCTTCCTCCGGTTCTCCCTTGTTTGTTTAACCTCCCTCATGTTGCTTGCCACACAACCCCGGGCTGTTTTGACACATATTTCACAGCACCACAGGCTGACATGTAATATAGCTTAAAGGAAAAAACACTATAACGCAGTCAGCGCTGGCCTCAGTTTTTTAGGTCGAGCATTCGAGACCTCTTGTATATACTTTAGTATATACTTATATGTGTATGTACTTTGTGGGCTCTGGAGATCAGCCCTACGACTTGTCTGCTTCCGCTTAGGACTTTTTTTCTGTTCAACTGCCTCTATTTAACTGTCTTGATAGAAAACGACCAGCAGAGGTCAGTAAAATACCAGAATCACTTTAGCATTCTCTAGATTCCAGTCCATAGAAATCGTCTTCCACGAGCACCCGTAGACAATATTTGTTTCAAATCTTGTATTTTCAGTGATATGACCACCGAAGGCCCTGGATTTATATTAAAAACAGAGCTTTGGACTATGCCATTTCCCGCTGAAAGGCAATATTTCTCTCTGTGTTCCCATACCTGGCGTGTCACGAGGTTTGTTTGGTGCTTCCTTTCCCTCCATGTTAAAGAACAGTAGATGTTTCAGCACCCAGGCTAATGTGCTGCATAGCTAAATACATATAAGGTCCCAAAGGCGAGACCGATTGCATTGCAAATGCTTGTTTTTTTTTAAACTTTAAGCCATGTGGCACAGCAGCTCATGCTGCTGTGCAACATGTCTAACAAATGCAAGTTTAATTTTTTTTGCAACTTTCTATGAAGCAAACTTGGCTTAAGGACCATTAGAGTGTTTTGCATTTGTGTCAGATTACATTACAAAGGTAAGATCCACTTTTTTGTGTTTGTTTTTAGGCACGGGAGATTAAGTGATTTGCCCAAAGTAACTGGCTGTTGAACTGACGCCGAGACTCAAATCTGGATCCCCTGGTCCAAAGTCGGATCTGGCCATTAAGTCACCTCTCCTTCCCAAAGGCTCTTTTCCTTTATTGCAAGTCAGCCCTCTGCCTGTGATGTACGGTATTAACCCTGTCTGGGGCTGTTCTGGACCTGCCTAAGGGAGCTACTTGCTTATGCAGAGACAGCTTACAGCAGTGAGTGTGGGTTGGCTCCTTTCCTATATGCAGTGGTTCTTTGTCTGTGGTTCAGTCTCTTGACTGGTTCGTTCTTTATGTGGCAGCGCTGTCCCTGTGTAGGGTGGCTCTGATTTTTGCAAGCTGGTCTTTTCCTTGGCTTTTCCCATGTGAAAGCCGGTTTGTTGTACTCTGTTTGGGTCAGTCCTTTCCCTGTGCATATTGGGCTGTGTCTGACAGTACTCCCTTTTATGGAACACTTTTCCTTCTACAAAAAGGCTTCTACGATATACAGGGTTGCACTATCCAAGATGAGTGCGGCTAATTTCTATTAGTGTTTGCGTCAGTTCTTTCCCAGTGTGGATTGGGCCCTACCTGATAACCCCCCTTCCACGCTGTAGCTCGTGCCTTTCCTTCTACATTATGCCCTTCTTGGTGTGCAGGGTGGCTCACCCTAGTGTTGCTTGGTTCTGCTGTATGGATCAGTTCAGTGCCCGCGCTCACAGCGCCTGTCTGTGAGAATATCAGCTCATTCCTGGCAGGATGATTCTTTCCCTGTGTGACTTGGTTCTGTCTCTCTGCCAGGCTATCTTTCCCTGCCCGGGTTGGTTGTAACCTTCTGCACTTCACAAATCCGCTGCTAGCCCACTACAGAGTTTTTGTGATATCATTTCCCAGACCAAATGGTACTTTTCAAAAATGTCAAAATGATATCCCATCTATTGGCACATATTGCTTATTTATTACATACTTTCATATGTAGTTTACAGTATATATATATATATATATATATATATATATATATATATATATATATATATATATATATATACACAATCAATCAATTAGGGGCATTGTAAGCGCGCTACTCACCCGTGAGGGTTTCAAGGCGCTGGTGGGGGGAGGAGGGGAGGGTGAAGAGTCCGCAGATCTGTTAGCCAAAGAGCCAGGTCTTGAGAGTACTCCTGAAGGTGTTCAGGGAGGGGGCGCGTCTGATGTCTGCCGGTAGCTCGTTCTAGGTCTTGGCTGCAATGTGAGAGAAGGATCTTCCGCCTGTTCTGGCTCTGTGGATGCGCGGGGTTTCGGCCAGTGCAAGGTTGGAAGATCGGGGGTTTCTTTTGGGTACGTGGAAGTTGATTCTGTCATTGAGGTATTTGGGTCCGTTGTTGTGTAGGCATTTGTAGGCGTGAGTGAGGATTTTGAAGGTGATTCTTTTCTCCACGGGGAGCCAGTGGAGTCTTCGTAGGTGTTGGCTGATGTGTTTGTGCCGGGGGGTGCCGAGGACGAGTCTGGCGGCGGTGTTCTGTACTGTCTAGAGTTTGCGGGGTAGGGCCTTGTTGATGCCGGCGTAGAGTGCGTTTCCACAGTCCTGCTGGTGATGAGTGCGTGGGTGACTGTCTTCCTTGACTCAGGGGGGATCCATTTGAAGGTCTTGCGAAGGATGCATAGTGTTGAAGCAGCTGGAGGTGACGGCGTTGACCTGTCTGTTCATGGTGAGTGATGAGTCGAGTACGATGCTGATGTTTTTGGCGTGGTCTGAGGGGGTAGGTGGGCTTCCGAGGGAAGTCGGCCACCAAGTGTTGTCCCATGCTGAAGGGGTGGTTCCAAGGACGAGGACTTCTGTCTTCTCGGCGTTGAGCTACAGGCAGCTGTTGGTCATCCAGACTGCGACGTCTTGCATTCATTTCTGGAAGTTGAGTTTGGCGGTGGTGGGGTCTCTGGTGAGGGAGAGGATGAGCTGGGTGTCGTCGGCGTAGGATACGATGTTGAGGCCGTATTGTCGGACGATGGCTGCGAGAGGGGCCATGTAGATGTTGAAGAAGGCTGGGCTCAGTGATGATCCCTGTGGGACTCCGCAGGTGATTTTCGTGGGATCGGAGAGGAAGGGTGGTAGTCTGATTCTTTGGCTTCTTCCGGTGAGGAATGATCAGATCCAGTCCAGGGCTGTTCCTTGTACGCCGGCGTTGTGCAGACTGGCAACAAGTGTGCGATGAGAGACGGTGTCGAAGGCCGCAGATAGGTCGAGTAGGATGAGGGCTGCGGAGTGGCCTTGATCCAGGAGGGTGCGGATGTCGTCTGTGGCGGCGAGTAGGGCGGTCTCGGTGCTGTGGTTGCTTCGGAATCCGGATTGGGACGGGTCGAGGACGGCGTTTTCTTCGATGAATCATGTCAGTTCCCTGTTGACTGTTTTCTCTGCAACTTTGGCTGTGAAGGGGAGGAGCGAGATGGGCCGGTAGTTCTTGAGGTCGGTGGGGTCAGCTGTGGGCTTCTTGAGCAGGGGCCTGACTTCTGCGCGCTTCCAGTCGTCTGGGAAGATGCCTGTTTTGAAGGTGGTGTTGATGGTGCGTTGCAGTTCGGGTGCGATGGCGGCTGCGGCTCTGTGGTAGATGTGAGGAGGGCAGGGGTCAGGGGGGGCCCCCCCGAGTGGATGCCTTTCATGGGCGAGGCAGTGTCTTCGGTCGTGATCGGTGTCCAGTTGGAGATGGTGGGCAGGCTGGTGTCTTTGGGGGGCGGGGGGTCGGCTGTGTCATCTGTTGGATCGTCGACGAAGTTGTCGTAGAGGGTTTTGATCTTGAGGTGGAAGTAGGTTCCAAGCTTGTCGCAGAGGTCTCGGGACGGGGTGATGTCTGTGGCTTCGCTGCGTGGGTTGGTGAATTCCTGAATGACACTGAAGAGTTCCTTGGAGTTGGTGGAGTTGGCGAGGATTTTGTTGTGGATGAAGTTCCTCTTGGTGGTTCTGATTTGGTTGTGGTAGCCTTTCATGGCGTCCTTGTAGGTGGAGTAGTTTTTGGTTGTTTTGGTGTTTCTCCAGGCGTCTGCAGGTGCGCCTGGCTTCTTGGAGATCAGAGGTGAACCAGGCGGCTTTCCTGGGGCGCTGTTTGTCGGGGTTGCGTAGCGGGGCGAGCTCGTCTGCGCAGTTGGAGATCCAAGTGTGGAGTTCTCTGGCTGCGATGCTTGCGTCGGATGCCCAGGTGTGGTTGTCTCGGGTGAGGGTGTCGTTGAGTTGTTCATCGGTAACCTTGCTCCAGTTCCTTCGGGGTGGGCGTGGGGCTGGTTTGGGTGCCTTGGGTTTGTCGACGGTGAAGTGTATGCAGTGGTGGTCGGTCCATGGTGGTTGCGTTGTGTGGCTGAAGTGAACGCTGTTTCCTGCAGCGAAGATGGGGTCGAGGGTGTGTCCTGCTCTGGGTCGGTGTGGTGACGAGTTGTTTAAGTCCGATGTTGGCGAGATTGTCACAGAGGGTGGTGGAGTTGGGGTCGCCGGGGTTGTCGAGGTGGAAGTTCAGGTCTCCAATGAGTATGTAGTTCATTGATGCGATGGCGTGGGGTGTGATGAAGTCGGTGATGGTGGTGGCGAAGGGTGTCCGGGTTCCTCGGAGTGTGGCATTGGGGCTGGTCCGGATCTGGAAGTGCAGTTGTTCGGCGCAGGGGAAGGTTTCGCTGGAGGTGGTGAGGTGGAGGGTGCTCTTGTGGGCGATGGCGAGGCCCCTCCCGGGTGGTTAGGGCAGTCCTTCCTCTGGATCTTGAATCAGTCCGGGATGGAGGTGTTGATGTCGGGGGCGGAGGAGGCGTTGGTCCAGGTCTCCGTGAAGCTCCGTGAATATTGATGCCCACAGAGTCCAATAGTAACATATTAACAAGCATTGGCATAGCCACTAGGTCTCACTTTTGGGGCCTTATACGAGATTATTAAAGAGATGTCCTCGCCTGTCCGTAGAGGTGTTGGTTAAGCGTTAATATATGCCTTCGCCCAGCACTCTCCAGGCTACGATGGCCTCTGCGCACGGTTTGTGACTGTTAATATTGAATAGATACGACGACAGGCAGTGTGGAAGGGTAAAGGCCATGGGTGGATCGACAGTGGGTATGGGAGGGTGGCTGTGTATCGAGGATGGGTTAGTGCCATATAGTTAGACGAATGGGAGGATGATGGATGATGGTGGATAGATGAGTAGATAAATGTATGGATGGGTGTGGTGAATGAATGGATAGATGTTCGCAATAAGTTAAATATAATTTTTATTTAAATGTCCATGCGAAGTTGTTTTACTTTGTAAAATACAGGCATTTTTTTCTAAAGAATGGTATATATCAACGTTAAAAAAAGGTTAATACTCTACCACATATCTCTCGCTCCAGGTGGGTATAAGCGCACAGCTCATCTTGAGAGCCAGCACTCAGTAGGGTGACCCGATTTTAAAACCAAAAAACAGGGACATTTCACACAAAAATAGGACTAATTTAACATCACACGAGGGGCCCAGAAGACAGGTTTCATCAATATAGAAAAACAGAGGAGGCAATAAGGGAATAAATAAAAATTCAGTTTTTAAACCCAGTTTCAAACAAGTTATTTAAGCATCTTTCTAATAAGAGCTGCTAACTAGCATTTCTTTGTGACATAAAAATGTGCCTCCAGTGTTTGCAGTCGACTCTCACTGAAAACCAAGACCTGACCTAAATTTGCCGAAATCTGCCGGGACAGCTGGTGAAAACTGGGACTATCCCGGCAAACCAGGGATGCTTGGTCACTCTACCATTCAGTCCTATTTAGAATTTGGGCTTGCACTGTAGGGAGCAACTAGCAGAAACATTGTTTTGCTACTAATTCTGCTACCAATTTCATAATCTGTTCATGGAATGGTTCACAATGTCAAGCATTATTACAAGGAAAGTCCTTGTTTGTTTCACACACTGTTGTTTTAATGAGGTTGTGCCAACACTCATTTAAGAGCTGCACTGAAAGAAACAGTCCTTGGGGTGCTTTTTCTTTTCAAAATCCAGCTTTAAAGATGTATGTATTGAACTTATATGTTTTAGCCAAAACAACGTGTAATTGTTAATATTGCATCAATAGCCTGATTACTCTCAAGACCATAGTTAAACTGGGACCATAATACCATAATCACAGTTAAAACAAAAATAATAATTTTAAAAAAAACATGCGTGCAGAATTATTTCAGAAATGCAGCCGGACGGGAGAGTCCTGTGTTACATTTCTGAGAACTGTGAAGCATGGTAAACAAATTTCTGAATAGATATTTTAGAATCCACGGGTTTACAGATTTGGCGCGGTGTTTACCATTTTGGATGCATCATTAAATGACTATTTCGAATTCAAGACCACACATTCGTTCAGCGCACACGACGTTTAGACAGCATGTATCGACGCTATGTTAGCAGAACCCAGAGGAGTTGGGGCTGTCATCCAGTTCACCCAGCTTCTCAAAAACGGTGTTTCTGACTTTCGGTGAAATGGTCAAAGACGCGAAGTGTGAGGTACTTTGGCACAGTACTGTTTCATGGAACACTGCTAAAGTATTGGCGCTTTCAGAAAAGCCAACCATTGTGGGCCTCCGTATCGACCGCTCGTCGAGCACTTTCCTACTCTGCATTCCTCTGAATTTTAGGTAGCTGCCTGCAAGCAGAATGAGAGATTAAAACAGGCTTGACTGAGAGTTAGGGGTTCTAACAGACTTCACAAAACGCACATAGCCCTGCATGAAGCCAGTACGCACAGTGGCTAGCAGCTAGAGATACGAGTCCTCGTACGAGATCTACTCCGAGGAACAAGGGACAAACTTCTTTGGAGAGAGGTAAGGCTGTCTGACAGATTCATGGATGGCAGATGGCGATAGGCTTGATTCAGTGATAGAACTGGGGATACTGTTCCGCCTGCATATCACCATAACATTACGAACAGCAGAAAGGGCAGGTAGGGGGTGAATACCAGGCCCAAAAAGTAGGGTTTCGGCAACCATCCGCTGTTAAAAAGCAATAAATCGTAGTTCCGGGGGCTAAGGGAAATTTCTGTAAAAATATGTCCATCTGTAAAGCAACTTGTGCTCATGTAAAGTGCTCCAATATCTCCGGGCAAACTGCTATTATAGAACTTTGCATTTCGGAGTGGCGGGATTTGCTTGTAGAAAAGGGCCTAAATAATCCGCCTCTTCGAAATAACGACATGGATGGTCATATCACCGCAGTTGCTTTTACTAAACATAGAAGGGAAAAGTCCAACTCGATCATTTTAATTTATTGAATCATGTGGCCAAATATTAAAGTGGAGTAATTACCAAAATAACTCTATTATTTTTGTCGGTTGCACTCAGATTTCACAAAGTACACCAGGAATAGTAATCTGGCATCAAGCAGTTTCCCGTTCAGGAACACAAACAACATGCAAGAACGAGGAGGCAGCCCGAGGAGAGGAAGCGAAGGAGGGCGCGAGCGAGTTCCTGATCAGTGATAGCACTGGGGACACTGTCCTGCCTGCACTTCACCGTAACATTACAAAGAGCAGAAGGGGCAGGTGAGGGAGGGGGTGGGGGATACCAGTCCCAGAAAGTAGGGTTTTGGCAACCATCCTCTGTTAAAAAGCAATAAATCATAGTTTCGGGATTGGAGGTCTAAGGGCAACCCCTGTAAAAATATGTCTGTATGTAATGCAACTGGTGCTCATGTAAAGTGCTCCAATACCTTCTGGCAACTACTATTCTATGTCTTCGCATTTTGGATTGGCATGAGTCGTCTGTAGAAAAGGGCCTGACTGTTCCCACTTTTTGAAATAACGACATGGATGGTCATATCGCCACAGTTGTTTTTACTAAACATAGAATTGAAGAGTCCAACTTAATTATTTTAATTTATTGAACCATGTGGCCAAGTGGTGCAGTGGAGTAATTACCAAAGTAACTCAACTGTTTTGTTGGTTGTGCTCAGGTTTCACAAAGTAAACCAGTAATGGTAAGCTGGTATTAGGCAGCTTCCCGAGATGCTTCCAGACCACGAACTACAAGCAGGCGGGAGAAGGAGGCAGCTGAAGCCTGAGAATAGGGAACGAATGTGGGCGCAAGCATGTTCCTGAGCCTAAACAAGCAAAACCAAAAAAAAGAGTGCTCACAAACTAATAAATAGCATGAAGAGTAAGAGCACATGTATCAGGGGCAGTCCTCATGGGAGGTTACATAAGTAGAAAAGGAGGGACTACTGGGCATATTAACCAATATATGACACCCAACTTTATTTGAAAGTCTCATCCCCGGAAGACTTCATTTCACTCAACTCCATCTTGATGAACACCCAAAACTGGCTCACTGAAAACTACCTCATGCTCAACACCTCCAAAACAGAATTCCTCCTCATTGCTCCCCCTAACCATGCCCCCAAGATTGACCTCTGGATGCATCATCTTTCAGCCTTCAACTGCTCCCCCACATTATCGATTCTGCTAAATCTCTAGGAATCACCCTAGACAGGCACCTGAACATGCAGAAACATATTAGCAATGCAACCAAGGGTGCTAAACACCAGATGAGGCTACTAAGGAATCTGAAACCATTCCTCCCACAGGAAGACTTCAAATGGGCGGTTCAAGCCTTAGTATTGCCAAGGCTTGACTACGGCAGCTCCACTATTTGCGGCCTCCCCAAACAAAGCTTGGTTCCACTTACGGCTTCCATTAATGCCGCAGCCAGATTGATTACTGGTACAAAAAGAAATGATCACATATCCCCAGCCTTAAAATCCCTAAACTGGTTACCTTATGAAGCTAGAATACAACTAAAAATAGCTTGCTTGACTCACAAAGCACTACACTTCAAGACCCCCCATCTATCTGGCTCACAAACTTGAATTATCAGGGGGTGGCCGTCCGTCTCGAAGTGCAAATTCACTTCTCCTGAAACCTCAAATCTTCCACAAAAAGAGAACGAGTAACAGAGCATTCTCGGGCATGGCCCCGAAGATTTGGAATTCCCTTCCACCAGAAGTTCGTCGAATCCCATCCACCGCTTCCTTCAAAAAAGAAGTGAAAAAAATCCTAATGCTGAAATTCCTGCCATAAAGTCCTGGTTCAGCTGCCTCAATACTACTCTCTTCTCTGATGCTATGACTGTCCAGTTCTCAGTTACACTTCTGGGTTTAATAGTGTGAACAGACCACTCCACAACTTTGTATGTTATTTATGGAATGTCTCTCTCCCATTGCTTGATCGCTATCTTTTACTTTTGTGTAACCCGGTGTTTAATAGGATGGGCAGGCTATAATCCTACTGGTACTGTGTACACTGCATATTCTCCTCTATTATTGGATCTGTCCGGTCTTGTTTTTAAATGTTCTGAATCATGTTGTTGTCATGCTCTCGTCTTGAACCTATTGGTAACATTTGTCTTGAACCTATTTGAAATGTTTGTTCTTGTCACACTTTGTTATCCTACCTACCTCAACTGTGAAGCGCTCTGATACCCTCCTGGGTCTTGTTCGCACTATACAAAACTTTATAAATAAAAAAATAAATAAAAATAAACCAAATAAATGCAGCCATTTACAAAGGACAGTAAAAGGAGCCAATAAGAAAGATGGGTGGTGCTTAAAGCCCATATTCTAGATACAGCATGTCTCGAAAGAGACAGCACATGCACTGCCTGCCTAGGTGAGACCTAAAAATGTAATAATGCTGTGGACTAGCAATCGCCTACATTAATTTTTAAAGGTGGTAAAAAGTGACGTATGGCAATTAATCTCATCTGCTGGAGATATTTTGCAGCCTGTGTAGAAATTTGCATGTGTGTTCTTTAGCCTGTGTACATGGGAAGTGTGCAAATGTTTTTTTTTGGGGGGGAAATATTTTGGAGTATATGGTAGTAGTGTGTGTGGTGACATGGCTTGCTCTTGGAGCCAATCCTGGGAAACTTGTGCAAAGTGGAATGCTTGTGGCCACTGGTAATTACTCTTGGTCAAATTCCAGTCTATCAATTTATGCTCACTGTGTCACTACAGAGACCACCCGTATGCATATCAGGCTTGGTACATCTCTAAAAGAAGCAGTCAATCTTGAACTGCTGGCCACAGCCTCTCTCAATGAGAGCCACAATTTTAAGTCGAGCCTACCAGACAACACAGCTGTCTGGCTGAGATAGACCCTTTGTGGGCTTACCAAGAACATATCGGAGCTTGCAGCCTGACTATTGATTAGCATTGGTTGGCTTCTTTTCTGTCACTCTCATTTATCTGCTTCTTATTCATGTCCCAAGCTTGTCAATTTTGTGTTTCTCCTTCCCATGGAGCATATCCTACTTACCATCTCTTTTGATTAGCTGGTTTCTATGCTTCTATTCATTGCTTTTTAAGCACAACTTTTATTCTTTTTGATTAAGCACTCCACAGGAATGCATGTATTTCCCAGCTGTCTCTTTCGTGTACTTCTATCTCCCTCCACCCCGTGTTGCTCTCTGTCCCACTTGTGATTCTCTGTACCCCCTCCATGCTACGCTCGCACTCCAGTTCTACTTTGCTCTCTGGCCCGTTGCTTCTTATCCCAATCTCACTCTCTGTGTTGCTTCCCCCACTCATACCCTCCTACTTTGTCGCCCAGTGCTTCTCCTTCCCACCCCACCCCCATGTTCCTTTTGTTTACCTCACCTTCTGTATTTCTTCCCCCTACTCATGACCTCCTTCTCTGTCGGCTGTTGCTTCTCCTCCCCAACCCTCAGTTGCTTCCGCCCACCCACATCCTCTGTGTTGCTTCCCCTCCACCAGCGTCCTCCATATTGCTCCCACCACCTGTTCTTCCCAAAAAAAAAATGGCTTGAACACATTTTTTGCTTTTTATTTGCTGATCCAGCTTGCATCGGCAAATAAAAAGAAAAAAAAAACATCTTCGTCATTTTGTAGGCAAGCGCATAGGTTGTGCGCATACCTACAAAATGATGCGGTCGGTCACATGATAGGCTTTTTTTTCCCCTATTTAGCCATACTGCACAGCATCTAGGATGCTGTACTGCAAAGCTGAACAACACTGACAAAGCAAATAGATTGCATAAGCATGACCTATTGACTTTGTCAATGTTTGTTGATAATGGGGTTGTGAGCAAGGCCTCCTGAATGACTATACACCTCATTTTGGTGAAAAAAATCAAAACAGAGAATACCAATCAGACGACCGTAAGGAAGTGAATCTCCATGATGATGAATAACCAAAATGCTAGAAAAAGATATCACTGAAAATCAGACAATTTACATTAAAAAAAATTATGTGGCCCCACCCCATTACTGAACCCTAGTTTAGTAGAAAAGGCATTCTTACAATTCCTAAATAAAAAGCAATTTTAGGGAAAAAAATTGAATAAAAAAAGAAGAGGATATCTTTTAAACGTTATGTAGTCGGAAAGTGATAGTGGTTGGCGGTTGGTAGAAGAGGACAGTGGGAAAGAAAGTGTGTAAGGGACAGATCCAAGCACATAAGTCGAGAGAGAGTTAAAAGAAGACAGGTAAGGAAAAAAAAGGGTTGAGGGTCCACGGTCTCCCTGTCTAAGGTAACAAAATGGTCCGAGGTATCCTGACAATAGGGGCGGCTGAAATTTACTTGGTTTTATTCAACAATTTGGGAATGTTATTCATTTTGAAAAAAATACGGAAACTGTTTTGTGGAAAACAATGAACCTGAATAGGTTTCCACCAATGTCTTTTTCATCTAAATCACATAGATCCAAACTGACATCATAAGGAGTACGTCAGTTCTAAAGAATCTTTAAAGAAGCTGCCTGAGTCAGAAACGAAGGGTTGAATTTCTGCTCCAGACAACAGATGTAACCTGCTGTCACTACCGAGGATCCTCACTGCCCACAGGTCTAACTTAGCTGGACAAAGAATGTCAGTCTTGCTCTTGATGGTGAAAACTGCCCTACTGATGCTTCCATTTGAACACGACCTTGTACGGAATGAAAGCAAGTACAATATTTGGGTGAAGAGCTTCTTTATTGAAGTAACACCAACACAGGCTCTGCTGAGGTGTGGAGTTACAGAGCTGCAGCCGCTCCGTCAGTCACCAGCTGTCAACTGTCAACATTCTAGAACTGCAGCTGGTGACAGGGAACACGATACAATACGGTGTCCGTGTACGGACATAAGTGTACAGATCGCAACACATCTTCCCCCCTTAGGAGATGAGGGAAAAGAGAGAGATAGAGAGAGAGAGAGAGGGAGAGAGAGAGAGAGAGAGATATCACAGGAAACCTATGACACATTGCATGAGCATAGAACAGTGATGGGATGCAAGAATGTACTATTCACAAACATAATCCAAGAGTTTCAATGGAGGCACCAACCTTCTTCCTACTCTACTCGTGCTTATAGGACCAGGGGTATCCTGCATGGGAGTAGATCTGGGTCGTGAGGATGAGGCATGTACTTCACTATCAGTGGGATAAGACTCGTAGTCAGCTTCCTCATCTGACAAACCACTAAGTGCTCTAACCTGGGCGGGTGTGCGCGAATCAGTGTTGACGTTGTTTTCCCGCAAGGGACTGTCTAGATTTGAGCTAGCAAGATCCACCGGGGTTTGTTTGTATAAGGAGAGTGCAGAGAAATGCCACACCTTACCATCACTAAGGAGTGCTGAGTTGCAAAACACCTTGCGTACGGATAAGGGTTGCGAGAATTTGTTCATCCCCTTGCTTGTGTGCCCACTCCTCTTAACTCTGACCATGTCCCCAATGTTTAGTTTAACAGGTCTGCACCCATGTTTCTTGTCATACTGGTCCTTGCAACTGGATTGTGCCTCCACCAACTTACGCCTCACTTGGTCAGCCGACCAATGAACTCTTTTTGCAGCCATCAACCAACCTACATTGTCCTTAGACAAGGGAGTTCTACCTCTCATGAGCTCAAAGGGGCTGTGGCCAGTACTGCTGCACGGTGTGATGCGATAAGCCCAGAGTGTTTTAAGGATTTCCTGTCTCCACACCAGCTTGTTATTGTTGGCCAATTGGATAATACCCTTGATGACACTGTTTAAGCGTTCAACGGCACCGTTGCCCGTGGAATGGTAGACTGAGGTGGGTTTATGAATTATCTTGTTTCTATCAAGGTAGGTCTTGAACACGTCTGAGGTGAATTGGGGTCCATTATCGGTAATTATGTGCTTGGGTAGGCCTTCACGGGTGAACACGTCATCAAGGAAACTGACGACACTGAGGGCGTCTGGCTTGGTGACGAACTTTATCTCTGGCCACTTGGAGAAATGGTCAATGAGGACTATCGTGTACACATGCTCACCCTGTTCAAGAATGGGTCCCATAATGTCCACCCCAATTCTTTCCCAAGGCATAGTGGGACATGTGATGGAATGTAGTGGAGGTCTGAAAGTGACTTGGCTTTTGTCAGAATTGAGGCATAAGGTGCAGTCTCTGACTACTCTTTCAACAGCTATGATAATGCCCAGCCACCAGTACCAGTTTTTGACTCTGCTCTTTGTCTTTCCAATGCCCAAATGCCCTTCGTGGCAAATCTCGAGTATTTTCTTTCTAAGATTGCAGGGAGGGACAACTCTATCACTTCTCAACAGCAACCCATTTTCTTGCGACAATTCATGTTTGACTTCCCAAAAAGGGCGTAGTGCATCTGTCATTTTACTTTTACTGGTCCAGCCCTTGGACAGCATATTTAACACCTCGCATACAACAGAGTCTTTGGCTTGCTCTAGCATCCATTCATCCAAAGAAACCCTGTGTAACTCTTCATGTATATTTGCAATGCATAACTCTTCTACATCATCATGGTTATCATGATCTGAAGCACCAACAGGCATGCAGCTCAGGAAGTCTGCCACTACATTTTTGACACTGGGTACATACTGGACCACATAGTTGAAATCGAACAGGCGAACAGATAGCCATGCCAGCCTAGGGGAAGCTGCATACAGGCCTCTTGTAGTAAACACCTTAGTCTGCGGTTTGTGGTCGCTGCGTAGGGTAACTTTATTTCCCCAGATAAACTGTCGGAAATGTTCGAGCCCCCAAACGCATGCTAGTGCCTCACGCTCTATGACGGAGTATTTTTCTTCCGTTGGGGTCAAAGAGCGGGAACCAAAAGCAATGGTACACTCTGCCCCTTTTGCGTCCCTTTGGGTAAGAACAGCACCCAGACCCTTGCAACTGGCATCGGTCGTGATGATGTTTTCTAGCAGGGGGTCAAAGCCTTGCAAAGGTAAAGCTGAACACATTTCTTTCTTTAAGGTACAGAATGAGTCTTGACATGTATTATTCCACACAAACTTGTTTTTAAGCTTGAGCAATTGCCTTAATTCGTAAGTTTTACATGAGAAATTCTTCATAAATTTCGCATAAAATTCGACCAGGCCAAGAAAAGAACGTAACTCTTCCTTGTTACACAGTACAGGTGAATCTAGTATGGCATCTATCAGTTCTTTCTTTGGTCTGATGCCATCCCCTGTAATCTCATGTCCAAGGTAGTTTACTTTCATGCAAGCAAATTTGCATTTGTTATGCTCAGCCATTAAACCTTTGGCATCAAGGATCCCGAGGACCTGGTTCACTTTCATGTCATGCTCTTCCCTTGTTCTTCCCATCACAAAAATGTCATCCTGGAACATTAAAATGTCTGTGACCCCCATGAAGATGTGGTGCATCAATCTCTGAAACATTGCGGCAGCAGATGCCAACCCAAATGGTACTCTGGTGAACCGATAACACCCAAATGGGGTTATGAATGTAGTTAGGTTCTTGCTATCGTGATGCAGGGGAACCTGGTGGTAAGCATATTTCAGGTCTATGGTAGAAAACCATTTTACCCCTTTAGTGCTTGCCAACAGCTCGTTAATTCTAGGGAGAGGGAATTGCTCAATCACAATGTTATAATTGAGGTCGCGTAAGTCTACGCATAGTCTCAGGTTTCCATTGGGCCGCTTGGCTACGACCAATGGGGCCACCCACTCTGAGGCCTCTACACGCTCAATGATACCATCTTGAAGACATTTATCCAGTTGGGACTTCACCTCTTCTTTTACTGCAAAGGGTACATTTCTTACTTTGTGCATAACTGGGATGGCATTAGACTTGACACGTATTCTGTGCTTGTACCCCTTCAAGGCACTGATCCTACCAGAGAAGACTTTGGGGAACTTGTTTAATAGACCCTTGCTGTATTCCTCATCATTTTGGATGACCAAGACTGGATCGGACTTACTGGGATCAAGTATAATTCCCAGGCTGCCTTGGTCCATCCATCCCAAGACGGAGGGGCCCACAGACGATACGTATAGTGTACCTGAGGATTCTCTTCCCTTGAAGGCAAAACTGAGTTTTCTAAAACCACATACCTCTATGGGATCCCCTGTGAATGTTTTGATGGTGATGTCAGCTCTTTCCAACTGTTTCCCTAGATGTGGCACAAATTTTTCCTCCCAGACTTTGCTGTTGACAATGGTGTAGGGGGAACCAGAGTCTGCAACTATGCTTATGTCAAACCCCCCCAATGGTCATGTCGCATACAGGTTTCTTGGTTTTGGTGGTGTGGGCATCATTAATTTGTAAGACACACTTGTCTTCAATGTTGAGGACAAACATGTTCACCTCATCGTCGTCGGACGTGTTAAGGTTTGCATCCTCATCCACCTCGACCAGTTTAACTGAGCCTGCAGATTTTCTACGGCATACTTTTTGAAAGTGCCCAATGGTACCACAAAAGGAGCATTTAACACTTCTAGCAGGACACTTCTTATCGCCTGCCATATGGGATGAGCTACCACACCTGTAGCAACGTCTCTTGTTGCTGCTTTGCATTCTGTTGGGAGCAGTTTGTAACCACTATTTTTCCTGCTGTGTTTGGACACGGATTTGGATTCAACCACCCTGGCTACAGTACCATCCTCTTTCTTTTCTTTGGTCTCAGAGAGAACGGCTTTGGCGCAGCGACCAGTGAGTTCAGCCCTCCTGGCAATGTCTATAATGGTTTGTAGAGGGGATTCACCCTTGGCCCACAGACTGTCTTGGATGTTAGTGTTAGAACCTTGCATGACAACCTGGTCCCTGATGAATTTGTCGTGCAAATTCCCAAAACGACAATTTATGGCTAGATTTTTCAATCCGGATACATAATCGTCAATTGACTCCTCCTTGCCCTGTGTCCTGTGGAAAAACTTGTATCTATCCACACCTACACAGACAGTGGGCTTATAGTAACATTTAGGTCGTCTATAGCATTAGCAAATATATCACCTTCACCCTCCCCTCTAACTTTATTTATGCTGTGATATACTTTGATACCTCCAGCACCCAAACAATGCAACAACATTTTGTATTTTGTTTCAGCCGTAAAGTCTTCATCGTCATCAAACGTGGAGATATAGTTTTTGAAATACTCCCTCCACTCCTCCCATTTGAGTACAGGCTCACCCCCGCAGGTAGGAATGTCTGAGGAGGAGACAGGTTCCACAAATACCCAGACGCCATAATAGAGGAGGAAGAGGACGAGCCAAACGAATGGAAGGACTGTGCAGTAATGGAGTTGTGAGGGGAAGGGGCGAAGAGAGAAAGGCAAGGAACCTTGCTCAAACAGGCACTGGGCACAAGGATTGATTATCAAGTAGTGTGCTAGAAGCAAAGTTGTGTATATGGGAACTGTTTGTTGGTTTCAGTTATGCTGTGCCCATCAGCGTGAACGAGCACATGAAAATGAAAATTGTGAAAGTGAAGGTAGAAGCGAGTCAAGCAACTCGCAAGGCAGCAGGGGGGGTGTGCGAAGCAGGACTGTTGTGCTCATAAACCTGAGCGAGCACAGGTGAAAGTACCTCTTGCCGTCGTGTAAAATCCAGAAATGCCCTTCTTCCGAGGGATAGACGAAGTTGAGGACCGTTCCGTGTGAGGAGATTCCAATAAGTAGAAGGCCGTGTCAAAAGATGGCGTCACGCAGGCTGCGTAACGCCTCGCAAGAAAGAACTGAAGCGCCGACCTTGTAGAAAGCTAATATGGCGGCCAATGATGTAGACGAGCAAGCGTCGTTACCAGGCAACATGGTACAATGCCTCAGCTGGGTGATGACGTGTGCGCTCGTGCAAGCAGCTGACAGTTGGACGAATTCGTTGCTCGGCGGTTAAACTGTCACTGCATCTCTGACAGGATAACGTTGCGCAGAAGCAGCCTATGTTTTGAGATATCACCACAGGTAGTACGAGAAGGAGAGTAATGCTGGTGACATGCAACAAACAATCACTATGCCTTTTCCTCTTTTCACACGGTACATAAGGTGGGGTGTCCCGTGGATTGACAGGGGGTGTCCCAAGTGTCACAATACGAAACGTAGGTGCACTGACGCTGTTGAGTATATGCACGTCTGATGAGTGCTAATGTGAAGACGAGAATTGCTGATTTGAAGTAATGGCAGTGTGCACCCAGTTAAGATCTGCGAAACGAACCTAGTGCGGAGAGGAAGCGTTAGTGCGCGCTGACTGACCTGTTGCTGAAGTGGCATCAGAGGCAAATAAAAATAACTCTGAGAAGTTGCGCTCTTTGTCCGTTATGCGAAGTACGAGATGCAGATCCAGAATTGGCAATTTGAATCTCGGCGTGCATCCGCAATGCTTCAGTGTGATGTAGGTAGCGCAGGTTGGTATGTCGTGGGTTCCTGTGTTGGTGATCGTCACCAAGATTGTACGGAATGAAAGCAAGTACAATATTTGGGTGAAGAGCTTCTTTATTGAAGTAACACCAACACAGGCTCCGCTGAGGTGCGGAGCTACGGAGCTGCAGCCACTCCGTCAGTCACCAGCTGTCAACTGTCAACATTCTAGAACTGACAGCTGGTGACAGGGAACACGATACAATACGGTGTCCGTGTACGGACATAAGTGTCCAGATCGCAACAGACCTGGTTTGTATGGCACCTTAAAAGTGTTTTTTAAACGGACTCACAGATTATAAGGTTACCCCATCTGGAAAGCCTGAAGGGTTAAAAGCACTATATAAGCAACAAACTAGACTTTTTGTGGGATAACTGGAATCCTCAGAGTAAATTAAAAACAAAAATCACAACAAAGCAAACAGGGTGTCACACTGGAAAGTCAGCACTTTGATACAGAAGACTCAGCCCCAAAACAGCACTATTCTCAACTTGTGCTCCCTTGATAGGATTCCCTAGCTTCTGTACTTTGTTGCTTTCCGCGGTCTATATAAATGTAAAGTTTTTTTACTCCTGAGAAATTGGCTGTCACCATCTGATTGGTTAGTTGTGCTCCGTTTTGTAGAGCTAATTTCAACAGGATTAATTTCCAGTTGGCCAAAAGGACACACAGGCAGAGTCCTTCAACTTAGCATTGCTGTTCTAACTGCGGCCATCTTTAATCAGGCAGCACTCTCAGGGGATTGGGTGGTAGAAAACCACCTGCACACAACATCTGTGTGATCCCTGACCACACCTATGCACTTTTGTGCATCCCCAAAAGCTTGACAGGCAGGATAGAATCCTGCCACTAGAAGAAAATGATGACAAGGCGATGATGATCCAGTCAGTGACGATGACACTTCATCAAATAATCTTACTGATAGCTCAGCTACCATTAGGGACTTGGAGCTTCAGAGACTGGCGGGAGGGAGTGGTGGCCCTTGGGGCAGAGGCCTTGTCGTGAGGGGGAGGGGGCTGAGATGGGTCTGGCACCTGTAAATGGTGGCAGCAAAATCATAACTTCAAGCAAATTCTTCTAACTACCTCTGCTGCCACACCAGTAAGAAGAATCATCAACAATTCCTTAACTATGGGAATATTTCCAGAAGACCTAAAAAAGTCTTACATACGCCCATTACTAAGGAAAACAAGACTGGACCCACTTAACCCCAACAACTACAGAACAATTGCAAATGGACCTGTTCTGGGCAAACTGAAAGAAAGAGCAGCATTCACTCAGATGTCACAATTCATTGAAGATAATTCCATACTTTCAGACTTCCAAACAGGATTCCGTCCAGGAAGAGGCACAGAATCTGCTCTCATTTCCATCTTTGATAACCTTTTAACACAGTTGACCAGAACAGGGTTGCTGCACTACTTCTCTTGGACCTCTCAGCTGCCTTGGACACAGTCGACCATGAAACTCTGCTACAAAGACACTTTAAAGCCAGCATAGAGGGGACTGCTCTCGATTGGATCACATCCTACCATTAAAACAAAACAAATGTCATCCATACTTTTTCATCCAAACCGTACTTCACAAAAGCAGGGGCCCTCAAGGCTCTATCCTCTCACCCATGCCTTTCGACATCTACATGAAGTCATTACTGGGCACTGATCAATCAATTTCGGTGAACAGTCATAATATCGAAACAAAAATATCGAATTGACAGAATATAGAGTTTTTTTATATAGAATGGACAGAATATCGAATTGCCAAAATATAGTGGTGCAGAATATCGAAATTCAGGTAAGAAATATCGATTTCCATAATATCGAAGTTAGTAATATCGACAGTCATAATATAGTTGTTAAAAATATCGATTTTTTTTTAATAGTGTTTTAAGTGTTAGTATATGTGTTAAAAGTATGTATTATTTTTATAATGTATGTTTGAATTTTTTTAAAGTAATGAATTTTATGTTATTTAATTTTTGTGTAATTTAATTCCGTAGCGGGTTGTGGGTTTATAGGGGAATAGGGTGGGAAGTAATTTAATTATAGTAAATTAAATATTAATTTTTAGGAATTATTAATTATTTTTAATTTAATTTTGCGTTTTAGTTCTGTAGCGGGTTGTGGGTTTATAGGGGAGTAGGGTGGGAAGTAATTTAATTTTTATTAAGTAATTATTTATTTTTATTTATTGGTATTGATAATTTATTGCTAATTAATTATTAATTGGTAATTAATTTTTATTAATTGGTAATTATGTTTTATTAATTGGTAATTAATGTTTATTAATTGATTAATTGATAATTATATGAATTGTATTAGTTTATTATTCGTAGCGGGTTGTGGGTTTATAGGGGAACAGGGTGGGAAGTAATTTAATTGTAATTAAGTAATTATTGAAATTATTTTTGTGTATTGATAATTTACTGTTAATTAATTATCAATTGGCATTTTTTTATTACTTATAAATTTTTGGTATTGAAAATTAATTGGTTGTTAATTAATTATTAATAGGTAATTAATTTTTAATAGATAATATTTATTGGTATTTATAATTAATTAATTATTAAATATGTTGTAATTGGTAATTAATTTTAATTTTTTATTGGTATTGATAATTTTTTTTTTTTAATTTAAATATTAAATCATTACTTTCCCTACTGTTGCACTCACTGGAGTGGGAATAGTAATTTTTACCCTACGCTATCCAACGCTTTCCCTACTGTTGCACTAACTGAAGTGGGAATAGTAATTTTTACCCTCCCGCTATCCAACGCTTCCCCTACTGTTGCACTCTCTGGAGTGGGAATAGTAATTTTTACCCCTACGCTACTAAACGCTTTCCCTACTGTTGCACTCTCTGGAGTGGGAATAGTAATTTTTACCCTCCCGCTATCCAACGCTTTCCCTACTGTTGCACTCACTGGAGTGGGAATAGTAACTTTTACCCCTATGCTATCCAACGCTTTCCCTACTGTTGCACTCTCTGGAGTGGGAATAGTAATTTTTACCCTCCCACTATCTAACGCTTTCCCTACTGTTGCACTCACTGGAGTGGGACTAGTACATTTTACCCTCCCGCTATCCTACGCTAAAAATATTGAATATTTGTTATTAATATTACGTTAATATATATATGTATTAAAAAATAAAAATGCATGTTTATTTTTTTAACTTACATTATTTATTAATATTAAGGTTATTTAAGTATTTTTAAGTATGTTTTAGTTAATTATATTTATTATTTTATTAATTTTACATTACTTTTAAGACATTTAAAAATTCGATATTTTGACTATATTTTTTACAACAATATTTTGGATTCGATATTTTTGTACTTACCTGTTTGTAGAAAGGAATTCGATATTCTGGCATTCTATATTTTTTCCTCGATATTTTGGCAGGTCGATATTTTGCTCCTCGATATTCTGTCAGTGATCCATCAATTTCACCTCACATGCTATAAATATGCAGATGACGCACAAATAATAAAAATAATGACCAACTCGCCGCATGGCCTGATGATCTAGGAACTCCGCCTAAAGAATCGAAGGAAGTAAGAAACCTCGGAATTACCATGGACTCCAAGCTATCAATGAATGCCTAAGTGGACAAACTAGCAAGATCAAGCTTCATTACTATAAAAACTCGGTGACGCATCTTGCCCCACCTGGGATTTCCACACAAGGTCAAGGCTACTATCACTCTTTTACTGTCAAAACTCAATTATGCCAATAGCTTCTACCACGGACAATCTTTAACAACTATAAAAAAACTACAACGGATTCAGAACTCTACTGCCAGACTACTCCTACATGTAAAGCCACAAGCCCACATCTACCCTGCCATGAAGGCCCTACATTGGTTATTGGTTGCCAGAAGATCCACATTCAAGTTGCTTTGTATCATCCACAAAGCGATATATATGGAGCAGGGCTGCTCCTAATGAAATGAAAATAAAATTTATAGAGTGCTCTAATACGCTGGGGTGTCGAGGCGCTATAGCTCTGGGAAATAGATCACAAGCCCAAACAGAAAAGTTAGAGAGGAGAAAGGAACAAAGATCTAACTGTTGAAAAGCCATGCTTTAAGAGCTTTCCAGAAAGAAAGCAGTTCAGTTTTTTTCTTAAGATCAGAGGGCATCAAATTCTAAAGCTTAGTAGTACAGGTGATGAAGGTCCTAAACCCCCCTCCTAGTTAGATCATTTAAATTTGGATATTACTAGATTTCGAGCTGACGACGATCTAAGTGATCTACTGGGGGTGTACCATTGGAAAAGTTGTTTAAGATACTTGGGTCCCACACCATGCATCGCCTTAAAGGAATAAAATCCCAAATACATTCAACAAAGGAACCCCGCTCTAGATTGGCACCTCGCCTCAAAATCCCACCATACAGGAAAACAACCATAGGTGGCACATCCTTCTCTGTTCAAGCAGCCAAACTATGGAACTCTTTATCCCCAAACATATGATCTACGGATCACAGCAGACTTCATCAGGGCTATAAATCTAAAACAAAGCCATAATCTGTTTTAGGAGGAGCATCTAGAAATTTATAGAACCTGCCACCTGGATCAAGTGACCCCGAAGGTCCCATGTATGTTTGGCAGTAGTGTGGGTACTGATGGATTTATAATTTAAATTATCCACACGGATACTCACTGACTACACATATACGAGACCAGTGCCAACTTAGGGGCCTATTAGGATGGCGGGCGGACTTTCATCCGCCCGCCACCCTAGCGGTGCTGGGACCGGCCGCCAGTGGTGCGGCGGTCCCGCACCAGCGATTAGGATGCCACCGCCACCGTGGCGGTGGCATCCTCCATTCCCAGCATTGTGGCGGGCGGTGCACACAGCACCGCCCGCCACAATGCTGGGAATGCACTGTGTGCATTGTCATGCACAAGGTGACAGGCACCGCGCGGTCCCTGCCACCTTGTCCATGACAATGTAGGGGGTACCATAGGTACCCCCATGTGCACCCCCACCTCCCAATACCCTGGGGGCCCGCAACGGGCCCCCAACAGCAAACTCTGCATGCCTTTTCGTGGCGGCGATGCCGCCACGGAAAGGCTGCTTCCCGCACCCATGCTAATATGGATGGCGGTGTCTAGCAGACACCGCCACCATATGTAGCCCCTTTTCCGCCCGGTCAACTGGTCGACCGGCGGAAAACCGGCGGACGGTCTCTCCGTCTGCCGGGGTCCCCCCCGCCATACTAATATGGCGGGGGGAAATTGGGTGCGGGCGGTGAGGAATAGCGGGCGGATCACCACCGCCCGTATGGCGGTGGCGATCCGCCCGTTATCATAATGGGCCCCTTAATGTGGTCTGACTTATGCAATACGAAGAGAAGATACATTTAAACACCGCTTTTTCACTTACCGTAACAACCGGACAGGGCAATACAAGAACGCCTATACTATGTTAAAACCTTTATGGTTTAGCGGACCTTTTTTATGACTGATACATGAGAACAGTGATGTACTTACACCAGCCCACAAGGGACCCCGACCTATGGACTAGTTTGATAAACGGTTAATATAAGATAACATATAACCACAGTGTGATTAACCTGACTCTCAATATCTAAAGGGTAACATGTTGACTTTGACATGCAATACTCTGCTCAATTTTGACTATAGATTACCAGCCTCAGAGCATATTGTAGAGTCCCGTACACAGGATTGGGACAACTCGAGGTAAGACATGATCTTCTCTTTCATTCTATTCCGACTATTAGTAGTAGCTTTTATGACAATTGAGATACTAAAGCTTGTGTGTCTTTCCAGATTAATTGTATGGCTTACTCGCAAACGTTTCTTGCATAAAATACATACCAGCCATAGACACTTGGAACTGAGTGAGTATTCGATTGATACTCAAACACATCTTATTATGAACATAAAAATATACCTGGACACCTAACATACACGAAACTAGGGGAATAATCTAAATATAGCACATGGTGGTGTTGGGTGATTTTCTACCATGACACCTGGTGACCAATAAGACATCACCTCCCCTCACTTGTTAAAAAATAGAAATTATCAAAAGATTAAGAAACTATTGCACGTTTTGCCCTCACTTATTAAAAATAGAAATTGTGTAACTCTGAAGTGTGGCTAGGTCAGACCTTGCGCAATACCATTATTATAATCAAAGATACCAATAATATCTGGGAGGTGCTCGAGGGAACAGTTGGGAAACGGCCACCCACGTATCCAAAAGTCCTTTGTGACCACTGGTACACAAAGAGCAAATTACAAAACAAGATCCCATTCCCGAGCAAAAAGCAAATTTGTATCATCAAGAAGTCAATCCAAGCAAATATCAGTCCAAATCTTGTATGATATTATTCTTCTTTATTTTCTTATCCTGTTCGAAGCCATAGGTTTTTTACAAGTGGCTCATGACAGCAAATAGGCGTAGCTGGTATAGCCGAGATGTAGCCAACATGTGTTTCGTCTTGGGTATATCGCCCATCGACTTCCTCAGGGCTACAATAACAACAATAAGAAACATACACTCAGATGGTATTCAGTGTTGTTTGTCCACATATCGTCATTACTTAAGTGGCAATCAACTGGACGTTGGAGTTGTCTAGCACAAGCAAAGTCCATTAAGGAATTTAAAAGAAATAGAGGAGAAAACCACCAAGAGATCCACCCAGTGAAGAGAAAGGGTCTAAAAGAGTGCCAGAGACAAAGACCACAGAGGAACTATAAAATTAGAGGTTAAAGAAAAAGTGCCAATAGGGATCCAGTAATCTTATCAGGCAGAAAATATAATATCAGTCCAACCGAATTGTTGTGCACATACTCAAGCAGCAAAAGGGTGAAGAAACGGACACCCAGCACGTGCAGTACTCTAAGTACACAGGATAGAGGTCATAACATCACGAAGAACAAGGATAGATCATAATTACTATGAAGCACAGACATATCACTCACCAAACGTGAATTCTAAGGCAGTTCCGCCGTAGTCCAGGCAAAACCTGTAGGTAGTCCCATTCAGTATGGGTCCCCGCTCATCCCCAATATCTGTGATACAGATATTTATATATATATGGGCTCTCTCCCCAGCCCGCATATTTACAAGTGCAAGGGCACTGCTATTGCTGGTTTTAGCCTGAATGGGCTTATAATATCACTTCCCCAATTTTCGGGCTTATAATATCACTTCCCCAATTTTCTTTTCTCCTTCTCTTTTGTAGACCCATACTGAATGGGACTACCTACAGGTTTTGCCTGGACTTCGGCGGAACTGCCTTAGAATTCATGTTTGGTGAGTGATATGTCTGTGCTTCATATTAATTATGATCTATCCTTGTTCTTCGTGATGTTATGACCTCTATCCTGTGTACTTAGAGTACTGCACGTGCTGGGTGTCCGTATCTTCACCCATAATCACCCTTTTGCTGCTTGAGTATGTGCACAACAATTCGGTTGGACTGATATTATATTTTCTGCCTGATAAGATTACTGGATCCCTATTGGCACTTTTTCTTTAACCTCTAATTTTATAGTTCCTCTGTGGTCTTTGTCTCTTGCACTCTTTTAGATCCTTTCTCTTCACTGGGTGGATCTCTTGGTGGTTTTCTCCTCTATTTCTTTTAAATTCCTTTATGGACTTTGCTTGTGCTAGACAACTCCAACGTCCAGTTGATTGCCACTTAAGTAATGACGATATGTGGACAAACAACACTGAATACCATCTGAGTGTATGTTTCTTATTGTTATTGTAGCCCTGAGGAAGTCGATGGGCGATATACCCAAGACGAAACACGTGTTGGCTACATCTCGGCTATACCAGCTACGCCTATTTGCTGTCATGAGCCACTTGTAAAAAACCTATGGCTTCGAACAGGATAAGAAAATAAAGAAGAATAATATCAAACAAGATTTGGACTGATATTTGCTTGGATTGATTTCTTGATGATACAAATTTGCTTTTTGCTTGGGAACGGGATCTTGTTTTGTAAAAATAGAAATTGTTAAAACTATTGCACATTACTCACGCTCCGGCTAATTAGTGCACATCAAATATCTGCCCACCCTACTGCCGAACACACATGGGACCTTCAGGGTCACTTGACCAAGGTGGCGGTTCTATAATTTTCTAGATGCTCCTCCTAAAACAGATTATGGATTTGTTTTAGATTTATAGCCCTGATGAAGTGTGCTGTGACTGTAACAGCCAGAGACGAAACACGTGTTGGCAAAGGGCGTATGTGGGAACGAGGAAATAAAGAACTGTTGAAACCATGACCTCAACTTTTGTATTTCTGTGTGCCCGGAGAACTTTGTTGTTGATTTTCTGGACCTGTCGAGTTGAGGAAGAACAGGTGGCTCTACCTCCTCCTGAGCACCAGAAGATATCTGGACACTAAACAAAAAAGACATCATTTTTACTTGATTTGCGACACTGTGGTAGTGTGCGCCCGCTATCACAGCCACTTTACCTCTTTTGTCTTATAAGATCTACAGATAACATTCTTATCTTCGGAAGACTACTCAAGAGTTGGCTCTTCCCCACATAACGACCATACTCAATGTACAGCATATCCCGGTGTATATATGCATTTATTTGGATTATATGTATGTATCTAAATATGTGTATTCCTTTATATAAATGTGTATAGTAATTATGTTTATAAATATAGAGATATTCTTTAGGTCTGCCTAACAAATGTACATATTACCTATGGTTATATTATTCTATGTTTAACTTGTATATAGGTCACTGCATAAATAAGTACATTTTTATCATAACTATTTGTCTACTTTTGCTTCACTATTGAATTATTAAAAGGAAAAAAAACGAATTATAAAAACAAATAAATTAGCTTAAAGTACAGCAACACTTGAAAGTCTGAGTTTATTAAATACAAATTAAATCTAGATATATTACCTTCCTTATACCTATATACCTTCCATGTACTTATTTATCTTTATATTTATTACTTTATCCTAATTCAGCATTTCCAATAAACTACCCTATATCTTACCCCATACCTCTCTCAATATATCCTCTACATATATTCCTTCCATGTACTTATGTATCCTTAAATGTATTACTTTACTCCTACTTCAGCTTCTCCTTTGCACTACCCTATATCTCACCCCATACCTCTCAATATATTCTCTACCTCCACTCTGACTCATCCTAAACCCCATTCTACTACTATGACCCCCAAAATAACCCTTTCTAAACTATTCCCTCCTCTACTGCTCCTTGCATCATCTCAAACCTCTTTTACTATTCAGATCTCCCAAACAAGCGTTTCTAAATCCTTCCCTGATGTATCCCTCCTAGACTCATCCAATACTTATCTTCTCCCTAATCCACTTCTAGAGACTCTTCCCCTCTCCATCTCTCCTATACTTATCCCAAACATCCTCCTACTGCTATGATCTCCAAATAAAAACTTTCTAGAACCCTCTTCTATCCCTCCAATATCCTTTTTAATCCAACTAACAGACTCACATGTCCACCGCTCAAATTAATTTCATATTTCCCTATACTAATTCACCACTAATCATTTTTGGGTTCCAGAGTAGCCTGCTACTCGCCGAAAAGCGCTTGGACGCCTCGTCAGGGGTAGTAAGCGCTATTTGAATGCAATTACAATTACTCGTCCTCTTATGGGGCCCAAAAATTGCTTTGTTGGGTGCCAGTCCCTCACATACATGCGGTTCCTGTTCCTTTCACAATGCCCCACTACCAGATGCACTGAGCTAGGGTCCCTCGCTCATTACTAGGCACAGCCCTGCCCCTCGTGCCATATTATTATGGAAAATATCTATACCCATTCATCGTAAAAAAAAAAAAAAAACAGTTGGTAAGGTATTTTATGTTCGGGGAATATGCTGTGCAGTACGCGTTGTCTACAACATTGGGATACCATGGCATACTATTTTAAAACGTAGTGGGGGTTCGGGCAAGCATGTTGGGAAGATTTGCTACCCTCCACTAATTTCCCATGCTGCGCTGAGAGCCGCGCCATATGCCTCTCAGTTTTCTGCTGGCTGCTGAACATTAAAATAACATGTCTTCGCTCCTCAAATATCCCCGCAGCTGGCCTCGGCTTCTGCTGCCTTAAAAGCCTGTCAGTTCGCATCTCCGGGAACAGTCGTTAGCTCGCGCAGTAATATTAGCTATTATTGTTGATAACGGCCACGGAGCTTTCACTCTAAACCTGCACTGAACTCCGGTAACACGCTTTGCTCGTCTGGCGATACCGTAATATGATTCTCGGGTTGGGACGAGAAAAACAGAGGCAAAAAAAATCAGCTTTATAAATATTTGATTTAGCAAGAGAACTCAAATGCACCAGGTGGTAATTTATTGATGGGTGCGGACGGGATATAATAAATATAAATGTATTTGTAGCTCGGGGCGATATAAAAATAGGAACCTGCTTAACTATTTTTCATTCAGAGGACCGAAAAAGGGGGCTAAAATAACAGCCGAGGGTAGGCTGTTTTAGGGTACGGCGAGCCTTTACAAGCACGGCTGGGCCCAGGTACACCGAGTGGCTTATTTTTCTAACCCCGTTGGTTCTGAAAGGTTAACAGCGGGCCTTCTTCGCTTGGCTATGAGACTTGTATTATCGCAGAACCACCGAGGGTGTTTTATCTGCCTCTACTGTGACATCTGTCTGACAGCCTGGTGACTGCCTCTGTTCGAGAGAACCGAGGCACGCATTGCCCTGGGGATGGAATGTTTTGCCGAAAGTCGTAGTGAGTGTGCGTGGGTGCCTGTAGTTGTAGTGAGGGTGGGGCAAAGGGAGAATGGCTGGGTTGTGGAATGAATGACTAACAAGTTAGTGAGAAAGATTCGTGTGGAGGACGTTTTGTTTCGTTTTTAGGTCGGGCGTTAGCCAAGACCTTTCGATGTTACTAAAAGTATATGTATGTAATATCAGGGCTTTAAGTGGGCCGGGTCTGTCCGGGTCTGAGCACCGGCAGTTATTTTTAGGGGGCCTCGAAACGGGTCTCTATCGGGCTCTATTTTCGGGCCTCGCAGAGGTAGTCCGTTTTCTTTTTTTTTCTTGGACTGCAGTGATGGCATGCACCTCGATGTGTGCATGCTCGGATGTCGTGTGAAGATGACAAGTGAAATGTATTCTTTAACGGCACAAGCACCCATGCAGAGGCGCAACTAGAGCCAAATTTCGGTGGGGGGGGCTGACTCTTTCAGCAATATGCAGAGTGGAGCTTCAGGGGCTCTAAGAAGGGGTGAAAAACAACACAGCCTCGTTAACAAGTAAATGGTCTTTTTAAAGACCTGTGAAGTACTCAGGTGCGGCTGTGTGTGTGCCCAGGATGCTGTCTCAGCCGAGCTGACACACACGACGGGGGTAGGGGGGGGTGGGGGCTGAAGCCCTTTGAGCTCAATGGGCATTGCGCGCCTGCCCCCATGCATGTCAATAACTGCTTTCGGTGGCATGGGGGACGGGGGTGGGGGGTGGGGAGGGAGTTTTCCCTTCAGCTGCTGCACTCACAATTCACGGTTTTCAACCAATCAGAGCATGAAATTCACTGAACATTATTCTCGGCCATAACCCCTAAGGTGCTGATTGCGTCCTGCACTTACATTATAAAGCAGAATAAAAGGGTTTACAACTTTTACCATCTAATGCGCTTTCCTATTTAATAAGTGAATGAATAAATATCTGTTTCTTCCAGTCACCCGCCCGATCCTCTCCGGATGTCTACAGTCTGTCTAGTAAGGAGGGGCCGGCTTCTTGGGGTGCTTCTCGCTTGTTCTGGAGGACCTGGAATCTATCTGGCTGGTCCAGTCACCAGGGGTGTGGGAGGGGAGATATACTGGCATGTGGTTTGTGGCCTCATGGTCTGCCTTGCTAAGTTGGCTTAGGCCTGGCTGCCATGATGCTTTTTTGCGCACGTTACTTTGTGACTTTGTTTTTCCAGCCTCTGCTTCTACCCGGCTATATTAGGACTGTCTGCATTTCTGCCTTTCACCTTTTCTCCTGTTCCCTGTGGGTTACGTCTGCACAACATGTACAAGGTCGAAAAACAACGTCCCTTGTTCTTGCTGATCTGGCCAGTCCCTCGCCCTTAGACATAACACTAAGTACAGCTGCACTGGAGAAATTCGTGTGCTTTTAATATTGTGATTTCACTGTTAGAGGCACTTGGAGAAAAACCTTTCCAGAGAGAAGAGCTGTGCTTGTCTGATGATGTAAACCTTGCATCTAGATATTGAGGTATGGGGGTTCGCCTGACAATGCCCAGAGGTCTTCTGTTTTTATAATAAACTAGCTAAGAGCACGGGGAAGGTGGTATGGTCTTTTCGCCCTATATCCACTGCTTTATGAAATGCTTTTCCCGTTTGTATTCTATGGAATTGCAACTATGCTTATTATTTTATCCTTATGCATTATGCTGATAGTACTGGCACGTGTACTGTATCTTAGAGCACGATAGTTGAAATAAACATTTTAAACTATACTGTGTCTCTTATTACGCACGTTGTGGACAGGTATGAGTGAGTTATGAAAGGGTGTCCTTGCTCCCGCGAGTCCTGAGAGAGAGAGAGACCGTGTTCTGGGTTGTCTAATCATTGGTAGCTTCGTTGCTAATGAGACGCTAAAGTTAGTCGGATTGGTATTGTGGGTACTAAGGTGCATGGTTGGTTCACCACTATACTCCGAGGTCCTATTATCCTGTGCATAGCTCTGTGTATGTGCAGAATCCCTACAACAATACTGCATCAATGTGTAAGCAGGGGTGGTGACAGCTAATATAGAGGCTGAAATAGACCCCATCCCTCAGTGTACTGTGACCCTGCAGGTGGACTAACGGGAAACTGAGTACGATTAGAACTAATCGGCTTCCAGCTGCTTATTGAGTCTGGAATGACTGTCAGCCAAGGTCGGATTGATAAGACAGGCACTCAGGCAGGGAGGGATGGGCCGGTGACTGAGGGCTAGTTGTGAGCCGGTCTTTTAGATGCCTTGTTGGCCCTTTTGGTGTCTTTCCGTATCATTCGGCTGTCCTACGCGGCCCGAAGGGGGCCTGAACGGCCTCGCTGGGGACAGTGGTCTCTGCTCCTCTCTCCCACCCAGATGGAGGCCCGCACTGTTCTTCCCCGTCCCCTGCCGGGCCGGCTTGTTCCTGTGCGGGACACTGGTGCCTACAGCCATGACGTCATGCCAGGTCTGCCGCGTTGTAGGAGGACTCTGTGGCATGTTTTGACGGGGGTGGTGGCTTCGTTAAAACTCACCCCTGTGAAGCCGCATTGCCTTCTGGGAGCAGTGCTTCTAGAACACTCAGCCTCACGTGAAGCCACCCTATACGGGAGGTGTCTGCCTGGGCATTTCCCGGGATGACGACACCGGTCTTGGGGTACTGGGGAGGGTGCATGGCGTTATCCATACATAGCCTTGCTGGAATAAGGAGGGGAGAGAGCGAGCTTGAGCGGGGAATTCCAAATCTGATGACACTCTGAGGAGTCCTAGAGCTGACGGCTTGTCAGAACAGGGGGTACTGCTACACTAGTTATCTTTATTTAGACCACGCCCCTACATAGACAGGCCACACCCCTTTGAGGTTTGCCCCGCCCCTTTTAGAGCACCCCCAGTTTTTTTTTCCCACTTAAAGCCCTGTGTAATATACATATAGAGGTTCTCAGCCAGCTTTCTTCATCCGTTCGTCTGTTGTTGTGTCATTCCCACTTTTCTTCTGCACACTACAGCATACAGCATGGGGCACTGCCTCATCCCATCTCAGCCACTGACTACTTTCAATGTGAGTGAAATATCTGTTGTTACAATGGGTCACGTTTATAACGTGTGCATTTACCGTGGATTCTTATAAAACAATGTTGTTTACAAACCTTTATATGTTGAAGCAACTGATCTTACACATATATAAATATAGGTACATAATTATGTACGTTTCTGAATTCAATTCTCAGTGTATGTGTCTGAATATATATATACACACATATATATCACCCGATAGGGTAGCCAGGCACTTGCAGGTCCCGGAGGGTTAGTCAAACAGTCAGGTCTTGAGGGCCACTCAGAAATCTAAAGTGAGGTGACGGTCCGGTGTAGTGTGGGCAGGTTGTTCCACATTTTTGCTACGATGTGGGAGAAGGGGCGCCCTTCACTTCTGCTTCAGTGGATGCAGGGAGAATGGGCAAGTGAGAGTGAGGCGGATCGTAGTTTTCTCAACGGGTGGTGGAAGTTCAGGCGGTGGTTAATGTAGGCAGGTCCTTGGTTGTGTAGAGCCTTGTGTGCATGGGTCAGCAGCTTGAATTGGCATCCCTTCTGTATGGGGAGCCAGTAGAGTCGCCTAAGGTGGGGTGTAATGAGGGTTCGTCGGGGAAGGGCGAGAATAAGTCTGGCTGCAGCGTTCTGTATGGTCTGAAGTCTCTGTAGAATGTGTGTGACGAATCCTAAGTATAGGGCATTGCCATAGTCCAGTCGGCTGGTGATGAGGGCCTTGTCACAATGCGTCTCGATTGTAGGGGTAGCCACTTGAAGATCTTACATAGCATGCGAAGAATGAGGAAGGAGGTAGAGGAGATAGCGTTGATCTGTGATTTCATGGTGAGCTTATTGTCAATGATGATTCCAAGGTTTCTGCCATGGTCGGAGGGAGTGGGTGCGGGTCCTAGGTTGGATGGCCACAAGGAGTCGTTCCATGTGCTGCTGCTGTTGCTGAAGATCAGTACTTGCGTATTGTCTGTGTACAGCTGCAGTCAGTTGTTATCCATCCTGCCAGCAACACTTGTCATGCATCTGTGGAAATTGGTTCTGGTAATGGTGGGGTCGTCGGTGAGTGAGCAGATGATTTGGGTGTCGCCTGCGTAGGAAATTATGTTGACAATGTTGGCCAGCGGGGTCATATATGCGTTGAAGAGCGTGGGGTTGAGGAATGAGCCCTGGGGGACAATGCAGTGATCTCCTTGGGCTCAGAGGTGACAGGTGGGAGGTGGATCCTCTGGGTTCTTCCGGTGAGAAAGGAGGTGATCCATCTATGCGCGTCCCCTTAGAAGCCAATGCGGTGGAGCCTTTCGATCAACGTGTGGTGGGATACAGTGTCAAGGCTGCTGTTTCTCCTCGGTCAAGGAGGGTTTGGATGTCATCGGTGGCAGTGATCAGGGTGGTTTCGGTGCTGTGATTGCTGCGGAAACCAGATTGGGAATATCTGCTTCTGCTCCAGGTGTGTCATGAGTTGCCTGTTGATGATCTTTTCCAGTACCTTCACTAGGAATGGGAGTCGGTAGAGTGTTTTTTGAGTAGTGGTCTGACTTCGGCGTGTTTCCAGGTGTCAGGACATGTTGGGGTTGTGATAGAGGTGGTGAGCAGTGAGGTGAGTTCCTGGCCGATCCTTTGGTTCCTGAGGCTGAAAATGTGGTGTGGGCATGGGTCTGTGGGAGCTCCAGAGTGGATGGATTTCATGGTGGAGGTGGTGTCCTGGGTGGAAAGGAGGTTCCAGGTGGTCAGTCTGTGGTTCGTGTTGGTTGTGGTGTTGGCGTATCTGACGAAGAAGTCCGTAGGTGTGGTTTGGGGTTTGAAGTTTCTGTGTATTGTTGTGAACATGCCGTGGAAGAAGTTGGAGAGGTTGATGCACAACTCCTATGAGAGTGTGATGTTGTTTTCGCTGGCACCCAGGTTGGAGAATTCCTTAACGATTTTGAAAAGTTCCTTGGTGGTGTTGGCGCTGGTTTTGATGCATGAGGCTAGGGCTGTCTTCTTTGTTGCCCTCAGCAGGTGGTGGAAGAGGTTGAGGGAGGTCTTGAAGGCTTCCCTGTCGGAGGTGTCATTGCTGGCACCCTATCTCCTCTGCAGCTGTTTGCTGTCTCGTTTCGCTGTTTTGGGTGTACCAGCTGACCATTTTTAAAGGATTTTCTCTGCAAGTTGCTCTTGATGGGGAGGATACTGTTGGCGCAATTGGTGATTCAGGCGTTGAAGTTCTTCACTCCCTGTTCGAGGTTGGTGGCAGTAGCGGGGTCAGAGGTGTTGAGGGCGTCCGTCTAGCTGGTCTCTGAGATTTTGCTCCACCTCCAGTGAGGGGGGCGGGCTGGACGTTTTTTCGGGTGGCGCTGCAGCGGCTGGAGATGCTGAAGTGGACGATGGAGTGATCTGTCCCTGTGAGTTCTGTGACGTGGCTGCTTTGACACGGTAGCTGTAGGTGAAAATAGGGTCCAGCGTGAATCATGCAGTGTGTGTAGGGTCGTGGATGATCTGGGTCAATCCGAGACTGATAATACTGTCAAGGAGGTCTGCAGTGTTGTTGTCATAGGGGTCATTGATATGGAAATTTAGGTCGCCAAGGAAGATGTAGTCCTTGGAGTCTAAGGCTAAGGGCGCAATGAAGTCTGCGTTGGTGTTGCAGAAGCTAAGCGCAGGTTGGGGGTCAGTATGTGAGGGTACCTCTGATGGTTGTCTTGTCGTTCGTGTGGAGCTTCAAGTTGAGATGTTCCATAGGGGTGGTGGTGTTGTCGGTCGTGGTGGAGCACTGTATGGTCTCTTTGTGGATGATGGCTGTTCCTCCTCCTGGCTTGTTGGTGCCATCCTGATGGGTGATTTTATATCCGTTGGGGATCACTGTGGCAATGTCTGGAGAGGATGTAGAGATAGGCCTGGTGAGGAAGACTATGTCGGGTGCGAGGGTGGCGATGAGGTCCTATAATTTGGTGGAATGCTTGCACAACAGAGCGTGTGTTGAGACGGGCCCATGCGAGTTGGTGTTTTTATTCAGGTGGTGTCTACTTTACCACACAAGTTATAATTTCCTCAGCTAGGTATAATAATAAATGCTCAGATAAGTATAACTATAACTGCTGAATTTCTATGGTTTTGTGTGTGTATAATGTGAACCGAACTATAACGTCCCTGTAACCTTTGCTGTTTCAGTGAAATTTTTTTTTTTAACATAAAGTAATATTTAATTACCATACATTAATCCAACCGCTCGCGTGCATGACCTTTTGCCATTCATGGCGGGGAGTTGTCTGCAGGCCCGGCAGCCAACCCCACACCTCCAGCCAACCCCACGCTGCGCCAGCCTCTGGCCGTGCACGGCGGGTATTTGGTGAGTGAGTGGGTGTTTTTTTCCCCCATTGGGCTGCGGATCCTCCGTGGAGTTACACTGGGGGCCGCACTAAGTGCTGCAGTGGTTCAACGGATCGGACCCAAAAAAATATTTGGGCAAATGTTTGTCCACGAGGGGTTCCTCAGAGACTCCTCCATGTGATACCTCTATCCTGACCCCTTATGTGAGTTTTTATTCATGTTTTCTCACCGGGGCCCAGGCATGAAAACAAAATGATGGCTGCAACTTTCCCTTCAGGTTGCGGACAGCCAATCAGGGCCTTGCTTTGGCCCCCGGATCCATGGATCCCCGTGGGTCAATCTGCGAAGGATCCGAGTCCCTAGATATATAAATATTTCTTTAATTAATAACTCCCAAACCACTGAACAGATTTCCACAACAGTGCAAAAAGGACTCTTTCTAGACCAAGATCTACCGTTCTGCAAAATTTGGTGTAATTCAATTCAGCGGTTCGGGCTGTAGTCATGTCCAAAAACTGCAAAATCCCCATAGACATTGCATGGTGGAAAAAGTGTCTTGGGACCAGCCCCCTGTGGCAAATCACCCCAAAAATTCCAGTCAGCAGGTGAAGTGATTGGCATACTAGTTTTGAAAATTTCGCAAAGATTTGACAAACGGCGCCAAAGTTATTAGCAAAACAAAAAACGCTCGGTCTATGGAAAAAGTTGGTCCTACCTATAACTACCTACTGGCTATCACCAGTAAAAAATAAATAAATATATATATGTATATATATATGAAACAAAGGTTGCCCTAACCGGTGAGGTGCACTCGCTGGCGGCAAACAGCTGACTGTCACAAGAGGCTATCGGCACATCAAAACCCCTCCATGTAAAATTGCCGACGCGTTTCGGGCTTGGAACGCCCTTCATCATAGGCAGACATCACAGAGAATGGCAAACAGCTCCAAGGACATCCCCTTTATTATACATGCGATAGACATCAGGTGAGTATTCATCGCTGAGAATTATGGGTCTTGAAGTCCAATATACTCCCCAAGTGGTCGCCGCCATTCTCTATGAGTAAAAACAAGTTCTTAAAATGAGGCAAAAGACGCACTCCAAAGGCTCTTGTCTTAAAGCAGCTTCCGCTAGCTCCGCATTGTAGTCACTGTGATCAACTGCGGACCCCTCAGATCTCGGGTGGTGCTCCTCGTGACCTGGGCCGGCCACAAATATTTGAAACAAAGGTTGCCCTAACCGGTGAGGTGCACTCGCTGGCGGCAAACAGCTGACTGTCACAAGAGGCTATCGGCACATCAAAACCCCTCCATGTAAAATTGCCGACGCGTTTCGGGCTTGGAACGCCCTTCATCATAGGCAGACATCACAGAGAATGGCAAACAGCTCCAAGGACATCCCCTTTATTATACATGCGATAGACATCAGGTGAGTATTCATCGCTGAGAATTATGGGTCTTGAAGTCCAATATACTCCCCAAGTGGGTCGCCGCCATTCCCTATGAGTAAAAACAAGTTCTTAAAATGAGGCAAAAAGACGCACTCCAAAGGCGGAGTATATTGGACTTCAAGACCCATAATTCTCAGCGATGAATACTCACCTGATGTTTATCGCATGTATAATAAAGGGGATGTCCTTGGAGCTGTTTGCCATTCTCTGTGATGTCTGCCTATGATGAAGGGCGTTCCAAGCCCGAAACGCGTCGGCAATTTTACATGGAGGGGTTTTGATGTGCCGATAGCCTCTTGTGACAGTCAGCTGTTTGCCGCCAGCGAGTGCACCTCACCGGTTAGGGCAACCTTTGTTTCAAATATTTGTGGCCGGCCCAGGTCACGAGGAGCACCACCCCGAGATCTGAGGGGGTCCGCAGTTGATCACAGTGACTACAATGCGGAGCTAGCGGAAGCTGCTTTAAGACAAGAGCCTTTGGAGTGCGTCTTTTGCCTCATTTTAAGAACTTGTTTTTACTCATAGGGAATGGCGGCGACCCACTTGGGGAGTATATTGGACTTCAAGACCCATAATTCTCAGCGATGAATACTCACCTGATGTTTATCGCATGTATAATAAAGGGGATGTCCTTGGAGCTGTTTGCCATTCTCTGTGATGTCTGCCTATGATGAAGGGCGTTCCAAGCCCAAAACGCGTCGGCAATTTTACATGGAGGGGTTTTGATGTGCCGATAGCCTCTTGTGACAGTCAGCTGTTTGCCGCCAGCGAGTGCACCTCACCGGTTAGGGCAACCTTTGTTTCATGTATATATATATATATATATATATATATATATATATATATATATATGTATATATATATATATATATGTATATATATATATATATATATATATATATGTATATATATATATATATATATATATATATATATATATCTATCTTACATCCCTTTACCCATACCTTCCCTAAAAACCTGTTGAGCTCTTCATACCCATGAACCTTAAAAATACCCATACCTCTACCCACCTCTGAACCCTAAAAGAAATCTTACCTCCCTTTAAATATACCCATCCCATACCCCTAAAAGCCCTTACTTCACTTTACCACTACCTACCCATGAACCCTAAAGCCCTTTTACCTCTACCTTCCCCAGAAACCTACAAAACCCTTACCTCCGTTTACCTCTACCAACATCTGAATACAAAATAGCCTTACCTTCCTTCCCCTCAATCCACCGCTGAACCCTAAAAATCCCTCACCTCCTTTAATCTCCACCTGGCCCTGAACCCTAAAAAGCACCCTTATCCTCTACCTACCGTAAACCCTAAAACCCTCTGCCACCCTCAACCTCCAACCACCTGAATCCTAAAGACCCCTTACCTCCCTTTACCTCTAGCGATTCTGGCACCCTAAAACGTCATTACTTCCTTTAACACTACCCACTCTTGAACCCTTAATATCCCATCTCTTAGCCCCATACGTTTTTTAAAAAGTGAGATAAAAATGACCTGTGTTTTAAAGGCCTAAAGGCCTAAGTTGTAAAATGGTTAAAAAGGGCCCTCGTTGTACTTAACTGCGTTGAAAAGGTTACATGGTATAACAGCCATCGTGGCAAACATCATGTTGTAAACGTTACATCCCCTGTGAGAGACACCACTCTGCTCTTTCACAAAGATCGCATCCACACAAAATAGTTCCGTTCAGTGACAGGGTCTACTATGGCAAAGTGTACTTTGTGAGATCTAAAAACATATTTAACCAATATTTATTTTTATAGTGTTGAGGTCCTGGCAGCTCATTAAAAATACAAAAACATGACAAACCAATCATTAACAAAGCCAAAAGGCTGGCAGCCAACAATCAATCAATCTGTGTGACATATGATTAGTGAGGTAAAGGTGATGGTAACCAAAACACATTCTTTTTAGTTATTTACATAGTTTTGAATTATGGAGCCGGTTGGGTGAGCCTCCGGGCGCTGCATAATATACTGGAGACAGGTAATTACTAGAAACAAGCTTCAAGGAAGAGGGGAAATAGGTAAATCTGAATATGTGATCTTTTTTTGCATGCGTTTACCACGCATGCCATAACAACGACCGCGTTATTTCGCATACCGTTACAACGCAAGTTGTAACAACGACTTGCGTTAGGGGGCGCTGGATGTTGGAATAGTATAAATTACTATTCCAACTCCAGTCTGTGCGGACACTAGGGAAGGTGTTGGATTTTAAATCCAACACCTTCTGCCCCCCAATGCAAGTCGTTGTTCGCACTTGCGTTGTAACGGTATGCGAAATAACAACGCAGTCGTTGTAACGACTGTGTTGTTATTGCATGCGTTGTTACGCATGCGTGGTAAACGCTGTTTACCGGTAAATATTCCTTGTGTATTAAATAATAAAATACAATCTAAAATAATAACTAATACCAATACTGTCAGTCGTTCATTAAGTGCAAACCACAAAGTAAAGACTGACTCTAATATGTCACATTACTACCCAACATTATGGCCCTATTACGAAGAACAGGAGAATAAAATGCTGAAACAACACTGCCTGGATTTCAATCTGACACATTTTCTTCACTCACAGATTCTGAAGAGGCAGTCAACTCACTGAGCGATTTTAATCACAGGCTAATGTCATGTATTATTTTGGCATATTTCTACAGCTATGGTTAAAGACTGTGCAGCTCAACAAGCACAATCTTCTTGATAAGGATAGGATGTTGGTACTGGATTAATGACAAAGAAGACATATTGTAGCAAAGGAAGTGCAGAAGGTAGAAGCTGTAGCATAAACCATAGAAGTCAGTTCTTGCTCATCGGCTACCATATATCACTAATATGGATGGAATGTCATTACAGTGACAATGCCCGCACTTTATAGGCACGTCCTCTACCTGTAATTGTTTGGTGCGAGTATTACAAGTGACTGTGTGCCTCAACCAAGAACATTATTTGTGAGAATTATAGCTGCATGACTTCAATCAGATTTTACCCACCCAGCTTGACTCAGCACCCACCGCTTTTATCAAACACATATCCCCACTTGATACCAGTAAGAATGTAACAAACTTCTATTCATACCGTAACTAATTGTGGTCTCTGTCACCACGGCTGATGCAGAATTCCTAAAATAATCTTGCAGAATCTCTTCATTCAAATGAAAAGTATTCCATCTGAGCCTGCCAACCTCTTGTAAATAATTCCTATACTGTGGCTTGAGACCAGCAGAGATGAAGGCATATCATTTTGACTCTCTAAAGGGCATGCTCATGGGTTTACCTAATCTTCCCCAATGGCTCCTTGATGGAGTTAGCGGTTTAAAAAGAAAGACTCAAACTTCAATTAGAAATGTTCCTTTCCACAACCAATCTTGCAAAATACTTAAAGCTAATCAACAGTAGAATAGGATGCTACATACAAGAATTTAAACACAGTTGTTAGCATGGTTCATGAAACAATAAATTTATCTTCCACTGGAAAAGACTTGAAGGTCTGCCAAAAGAGCAAATAGAAATTCAATTTACAGTAGTGGAAAGTTCTCGCCCCGTGATATCCAAAAGAACATCTGAATAATGTAGATCAGTATGAGTTAAAAAATCCTGTCCACGGCTTGAGATGCAATTGATCCAATACTCCACATACACTGAGAGTGATCAAGGAACAAAAACTGGTGCTCTTGCGCTTGAGCTATCTGGATATGAGTCACTGATCTTAGCTACATTGCATTGAAGAGGCACTAGACAAAAAGCATACTGGAGACAATCTATACTTTCGTGGTGGCTCAGAATGTCTCTCAAAGTATTTGTGCAAAAAATAATTCTGGGAAAGACTAGGGGACAGTTGAAGCTATGTGCCTGACACACGTCTACTTCTCAAAGGCTCACAGATTGAAGGCAACTCAACATCCAGATCGGAGGTGTCTCATTTTCTACCTTCATATTAAAAATCAAGAACAGTTACATGCTATTATAGTAATATTTGAGCTACCACTCCCACTAAGGCTAAATCCATTGCATAGCTACGAGAGAGAGGGCTTTCAATGGTCAGTAATGCTCAAGGTAGAAAGGTTATGTTTTTAGAACATTCCCACAACACAAGATAGAATGCTCTAAATTGAAATGGGAGACAAACAAGGCAATGTAGCAGAAAGCCTACAAGAGCCATTATTTACCCTCTGTCATTCTAATGGAATCAGTGACTGTCTAAACAATCCAATGTTATAATATGGAATGCACTTGACTCAGATACTTTGGTTGATCTTCTTACCTCTGTGTGGCCCTATACATAAACCCTCTTGTTTAAAGATAGGGTCACTTTCCCATCTCATCCTAAAGCATACTCTTACCTTATTCTGCATAAATCAATTGGTTTGGCTCTTTTCTCTTTGGGTTAGACTATTTAAATTTTTGCTATTTTCTGTATTTAAGTAGCTTGGATTTTTAAATTAAACGTCTCAATGTATTTAATTTCTTTGAGTAAATGGCAAACGTTATGATGACCTGTTTGAAACAACAATTGAGATAAGAATAAATGACAAGTTGTCTTAACATTGTATTTGTATTACAGTTTTGTCACAGAGGTGAACAGCTGGTGTGATAGATAATTTGTAAAGTGATATACAAATGGCAGTTTAGTATTTATGTATTGAAAATAAATAAAATATTTGTTATTTGGGTGGCTGAATAGAACCAAAGGTCGAGTTTTATGGATTTTAGTTTGTAAGTCACTTGTGATAGTGGTCAGACATGCTCATTACCTTTATTTAAGGGATCTCATAATATTCGTCATTGTCATAATCCTGCTGGTATTTGACGTAAGCAATACCAAAAGGACCTTCGTCTTCTGAATCATCCTCATTCAAGAAGTGGGTAGGTAGCAAAGGTGACATTTTACTGGGTGAGGTATGCTCTGGTGCGAGATGCTTAGGCTTCTCTTCTTTTGTAGTTTTTCTTTAGCTTATTCTCTCGTAGAGGAGGCCGTCATCGAGGTCATTGACGGAGGTGACAGTGACGAAGCCGTTGAGGCCGATTTACTAATCGACGGGACTGTTATCCTCGTTGATGAGGCCAGAAATATCAGTGTCAACAGTATTGGAGCTTGAGTCGTCGACAAGGAGGTCGTCATCGAGGAAGACGTGGCTGTACACAGTGCGGTTAACCTTGTGGCAGTCGACGTTGTAGATGCTGCAGTGGTTGTCTTCGATGATGATGATCTCGTCGTCGAAGGTGAAAAACTCGTTGGTCTCTCCGTCGACGGAGCCAACAATGTTTTTTTTAATTTGTGGAGAATGTGAGGCGGAGGAGTAGAAGTCTCAGACCTTGATTTTTCTGGTCTTTTTGAAGAGAAAGTTGATTCTTTCTGCCCTATAAGCTGTTTTGAGGAAACCTCCTCCTCCTGTACTGAAATAGATGGACGGCGTTCGCTGTGAGACCTAAGAGGCGTCTTTTTAGAGGATTCCTTAGGTGGTTCCTGAGAGGAACTGAAATCTGAAATGTCTCACTCTCTTTACTTAAACTTCCTTGAGGAAGATGAATAATCCTCACTATGGTCATCATCTGAAACCGGCATTTTTCTAGTTAAACGTTTCTGGAGCCATAAAACCAGTCTCCTTCATAGTCTTTTAAGGTTTTTTGAAGAAAAGGTACGACATACTTTGCAGTCCTTGTGACATGGATATAGGCAGTAAATACAATCTTGATGTGGGTCATCAGAATAAAGGCTCTTTTTACTACAAGTGCCACAGGATATGTGCTATGGACGTATACAGACTTGTGATTTTTTTTTGTCCTCATATTATGCAAAGATAAGATATAGGAAGACAAGGATCCTTATACGTAACTTTACCAAACTGGATCTTTCTCACCTCTTCTCGGACATCGGAGCCTTTCTTAATTTGAGGTAGAGTATAGCCTCCTGATCTCAGAATTCTTTAGGAATGTCACTCGTGGTTCGTCCACTGTGCCTAACCCGGAATTCGTTCATTGCAAAATAGGTAATCATCGGACTTCCCTCCCTACCTAATCCCTTCTCTCAAGTCTAAGGTTTGTTTCTGTCCCATATCCCCCAACATTTTGTCCGTTTTCTTCCCTCCTTGCTCAAAGCTAGTTTTTTAGTCTTGTTCACCGAGGTCAACCATTCATTTACTGTTGGGGGATTGGAACTTATCCACTTTATACATACCTCACGTCTAGCAAGTAAGATTAATACAAATAGTAAGCCCTTCTGTCTATTGTGTAAATTGGATGGGTCACCATTATCATTCATAATTCCAAAAATAGTTGTGTCTACGCTTACCTCTATATCCTGTCTCAGTACTTCATTTATGACCTTACCCACGCTTGACCAAAATTGTTGCAATTGCGGGCACTCCCGGAACATGTGAATGTCGTTGGCTTTTGTCTCTCCACACTTAGGACATTTTTTCACCCCATGTTTATTTATCCTTGATAACTTTTCTGGGGTCCAGTATGCCCTGTGTAATGTAAAAAGATGTTTTTTCCTAAGAGGTGCAGATTGTATAACACGCCATAATGTAATCATAGATACTTGCCATAGGTGTTGGAGATCCCTCGTTGGCAAGTCCTTCTCCCAGAGTTCTGCTGGTAGTTTAAAGTCTTCTTCCCCTGCTTGGATCAATAGCCAGTACCATTTTGATACTTCTTTCCTTGGCGGATCGCTTTGTAGTTCTTCCTCTAAGGTCGCCTTTTCCACAAAACCCTTCTCCAGGCTTTTTGCCCAGCTTGTCAGTTGGTAATATTTAAACCTTGACAGTTTCCCATCAGTGCTTTGTTGCAGCGAGTCCCAACTAACCAGTGATCCTGTTTGTATCAGCTGACCCCAATTTGTTAAACCTGCTTGTCTTATAGGGGTTGCCAGTGTGTCTTTCAAGCATTCTGGTGTACCTGGAGAATCCCAAATTGGAGCGGTGGTACTATAAAACGGTATTTTTAGTTCTCTTCTGATCTGATACCACAGATTACAGGCGGCGCGTAGGACCTTCAACTTAATTTTTTTGAAGTATTTTGGGTGGCCGAACTTGTATAGACAGAAATCTTCTAATAGTATGGATTTGTAGTAGGAGGGATAGAAACAACACTCCTTGAGTAAAACCCTGATGTTTTTAAATTGGAAGGCTCTGAAGTAGTGTAAGAGGTCAGGGCTGGCAATACCCCTTTGTCCTTTTTTCCTACGCAATTTCTTCCAAGCTATCCGTACCCCTTTTGATGCCCAAATGAAACCATTCAGTTCCCCTTGCATTTTCTTAAGCCACTGTGCCTTGAATTCCAGTGGGATGGTATTAAACAGAAACGTAAATTTAGGTAAAATTGTCATTTTTATTGCGTTAGATCTTCCCAAGAGAGACAGTAGTAAACCATTCCAAGTTTTCAGGAGTTTCCTTGACTCTTTTACCCTCATCTCGAAATTTGTCTGTGCAATTTCATCAATATTCTGTAATATCTCTATACCTAGATATCGAATTTTGCTTTTTGCTAGTGGATGCGGGAGTGGAGAGTTCCAGTCCATAATTTCAGTTTTTTGGTGATTCACTTGATAACCTGAAACTTCTCCAAAATCGTCTAGTATCTTCGTAACATTCGGTAATGACGCCCTAAGGTCACTTGTGAAAACCATTAGGTCATCTGCGTAAAGCGCTACTTTTTTTCCCCACCCTCGAAATTTGAACAGGATTACTTCCAAAGATGTTCTTATGGAGTTGGCTAATGGCTCGATATACAAGTTAAATAGTGATGGAGATCAAGGGCATCCTTGACGAGTACCTCTTTCGATTCTAATTTCTTTGGTCAAGTTCCCATTTACCAATATTTTTGCCACCGGGGATTCATAGATATTCATAACTGCCTTCAGGAATACTTTCCCTAGCCCATATTTTTTTATTACTTTACAGAGAAAAACCCAATTTACTCGATCAAAGGCCTTTGCGGCGTCAAATGTAAGAATTGAAAGGGGAGTTTTTTCCTGCGTAGCTATATCGATTGTTTCAATAAGCTCGTAGGTTAGGTCATGAAGCTGTCTTCCCTTCATAAATCCTTTCTGATCTTCATTGACTAGCTGGTTTGTCACCTGCCCCAATCTTGTGCTAAAGTCTGTGAGTACATTTTATAGTCGTTGTTCAGAAGGGATATGGGTCTATACGACTCACATTTCAGCAGATCATTCTCTGGTTTCAAAATTATACTAATAGTAGCGTTGTTCCAGGATTTAGGCAACTTTGCCCCATTAACAAAAATGTCATTGAACAGATTCACTAAAAGGGGGCTAATAGCTCTTTCAGGTGAATATACAGTTCATTTGGTAAAGCATCTGGCCCAGCTGCTTTACCTTTTTAAATTTTGACAGAGCACTAGTTACTTCTTCGAGTGTTATTTCTGCGTTAAGTATTTCTCTATCTTCTTCTTCTAGACTAGGGACGATTAAATTACTGAGGTAGGAGTCTACTTGATTATCGATCAACTTCAGGTCTTCGGCGTATAGAGACTGAAAAAAGTCAGTGAAGGCTTTCTCAATCCCTTCTTCCTCTACTTCCTGCACAGCCTGCTCTCCTGACTGTATGGCTGTTATTCTATTTTGTTTGGTCTTAAGTTTCCATGCCAGCAATTTACCACTACCTTCTCCATATTCATAGTTTGCTAGCTCACTAGCTTCCCATTTGTTCCTAATTCTGGTATCTAGTATGTTAGTTAGCTCGATTTGTTTATCCTGTATTTCTTCTTCGATTATTTCTTGGTTATGTTTGGATTCGTCAGCCTCTAATTTCCTATTCTGTTCTAAGATTTCAGTCTCCAGTTTGTTAATTTTTATTCTTGTGGCCTTGTTCCTAAACGAGGAAAGGCTGATTAGGGCCCCCCTGATTACTGCCTTATAGGCGTCCCAGACTGTCTGTATTGGGGTTTCTTTGTTATTGTTGCATTTAAAGTATTCTTCCGCTATTATCTTTAGTTTATCTATAATTTGTTGGTCTAACAGAAGGGTACGGTCTAAAGTCCATCTGGTTGTTCCTTAGTATTTTCCCGTTTTTATTATCAAAGATACTGGGGACTGGTCAGACAAGTGGGCAGAAATGTGATCTATACTGACTACGCTGTTGCTTAAGGTTTTATCTACCAGGAAGAAATCGATTCTAGATGCGTGGCCGTATTTCTTGCTTTTATAGGTAAACCTGTTACTTAAATCACCTTTGTTTTTCCACACATCCACAACCCCCAGGTCTTCTGTGTATCTTTTTAACCATGCCCTCATTTTTGGTAAGTTTAAACCTTTACCTGGGGGAGATCTGTCTAGTTTAGGATCTATTAATATGTTAAAGTCCCCCCCTCCCAGAATGATTGGGGCTGACGCTTCTATAAGTTGAGAATAAAGTGCTTGGAGGGGAGCAGGATCATCTAAGTTTGGACCATAGTATCCCACAATGTTATATAGTTCCCTCCCTATTTTTATTTTGGCTATTGCCCATCTTCCTCTTAAGTCGGTTACCTCTTCCACGATTGTCACTTTTGCAGCTTTTTTTAAATATAATCGCCACCCCTTTGATACAACATGTTTGATTCGTACAGACATAGCAATCAACCCACTTTTGATGTTTCATGATTTTATCCCATTCTGTTTTTAATAAGTGTGTCTCTTGTAAGATTATAACTTCGCTGTTCACAATCGTTAAATATTCAAAAATTTCCTGCCTTCTTTTTTTTACTCTAAGGCTATTCACGTTCCAAGACATGATCTTCAGTTTGTTATTTGCCATATTCTTTCTTTTTACCATTGCTATAAGGCTCAAGTTATTACCCAGATTCTAGAGATAGGACCTTGTCTTTCCTTATGTACTATATGTTGGACAAATACATTTTTTAAATTTTTTCCCAAATGCTTCCACACCTCGTGTTTATATTTATGCTACGTGTACCCCTCCTCCCATTCCACCCTGGAGAACCCTCCCTGCTTCTGTTGGGCAGGTCGGGTTTGCCCTCTTCGAGAACCCCCCACTCTGGACCGAAATCTTCCTGTATCTTGTTTCCCCAAGTTCTCATTTATTCCTGTGTTGATTTGATCTGTTTTTTAAGTTTTATCACCTCATTTGGCTCCCGGATGCTGTACATTTGATTCCTCCACATGATTTTTAGTGTGGCCGAAAATCTCATCTGGACTGTTGCTCCCAAGGATCTGAGTTCTTGCATGTGATTCCCAAGTTCCCATGGCCTGTCCTGTGTCGCTCTTGATATATCTGAGCGAACTCTGAACTTGTAGTCTCCTTTAGTAAAGACTCCTGCTTTCAATGCCTCGCTCAAGATCCTTTCTTTAAGTGTATAGGTTTTAAATTTAACTAGGATTCTCCTCTCATTTTTTCTTGGCTTACCTAGCTTGAAAGTATCTCTATGGATTCTTTGAAAATCTTCTTCTAGGGCCTTAACTATATCCCAGGGATGAAGTCTTTCAGAAGATTAATTACAAAGTTCTTAAGGTTTTGCCCTTCCGTCCCTTCCGGTATGTTTAGGATTCGGAGGTTGTTGCGTCTTGCATTATTCTCCAGTGACTCAATTTTGTCTTTAAGCTCTCTTTCACTTGCTCTCAAAGTGAGGATTTCCCCTTGGTTTTCCAAGGTGTCTCTTTCAAGTTTATCTACTGTTGCCTCAATTGTTTGCACCCGATCCATTAATGAATTAACTTTTACTTCTAGAGCCTCACATGTTGCTTGAATCTTTTCCTTGTTTTTTCTGATTTGGCAAAATTGGCTCTCATTTCGACAATTAGGGTTCCCATGAGTTTTCCCACCTCCGATTGTGCAGTTTGATCTAATGATGGTTAGGAGCTGACCTCTATGTTCTCGTTTTGAGGTGAGCCTTGGGTCGGTGTCTCGTCTGTTTCTGGGCTTTCCTTTGACCCCCCTCCCCGAGGAAGACATTTCTACTTCAAGCTCCTCCGTGACTAGCGCTTGAAATCTGTCACTAATAACGATCTCTCCACTTTTAGGGGTTTGGCGGTCTCTTTGCGTAGTTATGTTTGTACAGCTCCTAGCTCCCTTTTCCATTATTGACTCTCCAAGGGATGTGGTTAGAGGAGATTGTTTTTCCTGAATCTTAAAATAAGAACGAAGGGAAGGAGTGATTTTGATTTTTCCTCCTTGTTTGTTCTGCCGTGGTATGACTTCCGTTGTGCCGCTCTTGGAACTGCTTTTACGAATTGTGGAGGTTATTGCCAGACTCCTCCTTGTTATTTCGGGGCCGGAGCATTCTACGTAAAAATTTCTACTCCTAAGACAGTAACTAGCCCCGTAATCCCTTGGCTCTCCTTTTGTTAGGTCTGCAAACTGCCTTTGTCTCTTTTCCCCTTTTGTGCAGAGTTTGCAGATAAAGGTAGGACTATGGGGTTTTTGGGGGCCCTTGTGCTTTTTTCACCCCTCCCCCTGCCTCTTACCGGAGTCATGCACGGTCCTCCAGACTCCGCCTCCTCCTCACTTCTGTTGCTGCTGCTCCTGCTCCTTGCGTCCTTGAGTCCACTCTTTGTGCAGCCCACCAATCCTCTAAACGTTATTCTGGCAGCCGCTTTTCGAGACTTATGCAGCACTTCAGACGCCTCCACCCACACGCTGTGTCCGTGCGTGCGCGTCTCCGCGGACTGCTCCTGGGGGCCAGAGTCTCGCTTCCTGCCAGACCATGAGTCGACGGCCTCCTCCGCTGGAGACACTCCGCTAACCTGGCAGGCATTGGGGGTTTCCTTGGAGAGCTTTCGGTGTTGTAAGGTTCGTGCAATTTTCATTAAACGGGGCCGTGTTAAAGGGGGAAAGTTAGTTTCCGTAACGCTAAAATCGCATTATTTAGTCCAGAGCGAGTAGGCGCTCCCGACCGGAACTGTCAGCCGGCTGCCATGTTCTCCTCTATGGCTCTCCGTTTTGTTGCTTGCCTCCACCCACTGTTCATGTTGTTCCACACCACACAGCCATACAGACTTGTGATGTCCAGAGTAATAAGCAAGAACGTTTCTTCCCATAACAATGTTCTGTATGGTTCTCAAAGTCTGTAGTATCTTTGATATAAGACCTTAGACTCTTCACAAATGGAAAAAGAAACAAGCCTTTTGGCCTCAATAACGAAAAAGAACTATGGACCCATATAGGCTGAATACAACATCCTAGGAACTATCAAATATAATGACTTGATTATCTATTGTGGTAAGGATAACTTACATCTTCAAAAGCAGGCCCCATCAATAGATCATTTAAAACATAGTCACCCTAGACGGTATACAAAAGTAGCATTATGGAAATGAGAATAGGTCCTTAAGCATCACATAAGAGAGTAGATAAGCTATCGCTCCCAGCACGGTTAAAGAACGACAATAGTTTGCACTTTTTTTTTTTTTATTTATTAATTTTTATTTTTGTTTAGATTTTACATTATCTGTATGATATAGGATAAGACACAATTGAGTTAATTAGAGCACAAAGTCACTTTATTGGATATTTGCAAGCATAGCCACTTGCAAGAGACTTATAAATAGATCAAAATATAAAGTGTTGCATGTACTGGCGCAGGAATCCATCAATATGAGTCAGATGCAACATAACAGCTTAGATTAGCACTATGGCACTTTAAGATAGCCCATTCAGGGCATAATCAAGGTGCAATATAGGGTTAGCATAAGATAGTTATCATCATACTGACTCCACTTTTATTAATATATTTATTGTCCTTCTTGTTTGGTAGGTGTAGTGCCAGAGGCACTTCCATGCAGTGGGACCACGTGATGGCCTTTGACTACCATTGTTTTAATTGATTTCATGTGTTTTAATTCCCTCTGCCTTGTGAATACATTTCGTGTCTCCTCGTAGCTTCAACGTGGGAGTGTTTGCTTTTTACAGCCTTGCAAGGAACAGAACGTATGGGAAGTGCATTTGAAAGCAAGAGAGAGAAATGTGCAGAATGTCCTTCTCTGTCTGCGAGTGTAGTGTTGTATGCAGTGGTGCTCAAATGTGCATTATGTTGTACATTGGGAAGGGAAGTGTTTGATGCTATAGGCAGTGGTGCACAAATGTGCATTGTGTTGTACACTGGGAAGTTTTATGAAGTTTTTACTATTGGCTTTGACATGCCCTCATGCCATCTTGAATTCTGACTCTGTCTAGCTTGAGCTTTGTGCACACAAGCAGGCCCCCAGATCATTCACGTTGTTTAGGCTATCCATGTTCAAGATTGTTTTCTGTACTTTTGGAGACTGTCGTAAGCTTCACTAAGATAACGGGCTGGAACGTGTGGGAGCACAGAAGAATACGTGGGAACTTCTTTGCCTTTGGAATACTTGCATGAAGAGTGGCCAACTCCAGTAAGTTTCCTTGGCGCAGAGGAGGTCCTCTTGGAAACTTCTAGTGTATTGAGATTATAAAACTGGGGTTTGTTGACTTGTAAAGCGGGATTTTGGGACATGAATGAAGGCGGACGCCAGTTCCCGGCTTGCTGAGTCTCTTGACCCCGGCTGTGAATCCCCCAGTCTGGAGTGGGCTAAAATGCAGTTATTGCAGCCGGTGATGTATTTTCTCTGATTATTGGCATTGTGATGTGTGAGTGTGTCTGTGTGCACATTAAAGTCTCCAGTGGTTATAATCATTTGAGGTATATAGTGTATATATCTTTCCTTTGATTCCTTGTGTCTGATTACTTGCATTTAACAGTATTTATTTCTTGCAGTGGACGTCCAGGATTATTATCATTATTATCTGCTTGTAATTTATTCCATGCATTTAACAGTTGCATTTGCTTACTTGTAAGTGTGTAATTATTGCTTGCACATATATATATTTCTATATACATTTATATGTTATTTCATTTGACATCTGGGAAAGACTTTTTGTTAGAGAGTGTTGCACAAATAAAAGCCGACACTTTATTCTGAAAACTGTCTTTTGATGTGCCTCATTTTATGAGAGTGAAATCCCTTTCTCTGGGGTTTTTCTTGCTTCGCTGTGTGTGTGCCTCAGTGTGGGAGTGCGGTATTTTCTATTAATTGGGAGGGCTAAGCAATACAGGAGGTTTACAAGGTCTCAAATGAAAAATGTTTTTTAAGTCTGGAGATGTTTAAAACTATAATGAGACATAACACCTTATCATTGATAGAAGGTTTGCGGAGCAATATATATCTGCCCATACAGGGCTAAATCAACAACATTGTGATTATATAAACACATTTTTAAACATATATGTTTTTCTATTATTATATAGGATTTCTAGAAAATGAATTGTATTAGTATCACTCCATTATTTTATAACATTAGCCAACAGGAAACGAGAGAGGTATTCCTTAAGACGAGAATCACTTTGTCAAAATGGCTGCGCCAGTAACACACTTAGGAGACTAAATAACAATAAAAGCCCTTTGTTTATGGCCATTATATCCACCGGAAAGGGATTGTTTTGATTAAATGGGTGCTCGACAGCGAAGACGCTGATATTGACAAAGGCCGGTAAGGCGGAAACACGTCAGTCACTTTGATGGTGGTTTTTGAATAAAGTATTTTGGAAAAAGACTCCAGAGTGCGCAACGATTCCTTTGGGAGGTTGTGAGTATTGAGGGCGGAATTGCCTCTGCGAATGGCAGCACCCATCATGCTAGAGAGCGCCGTCCACTTGGCGATGTTTACAAAGTCGCCAAATATATGTACAGATATAGCGATGAAAATACTCTGGAATAGGTAGAACTAAGCAGAGCTGGTGGAGACTCCCTTACGCAACATGCAGTAGAAAATCTGAAGGACTGGAGCTTCTCGCAGGAGTGTTCCAAAGTGTGGTGCAACCTGATTGGTTGGAACTTAAGTTTAGTCTCTTTTTAAAATGACTAGGATATGCTACTAAACTGAAGGGCCTAGGGCCTTTCTAGTCTATACCTAGCATTACGCTGCTTTTCTAAGGTACCGTTGGACTCCCATCTCGACAACGGGGAATGATTCAAGCATGTGAATCTATGAAAGATCCAATACTGGAGTAAACAATATGATTCACTGGCTGCAACATTGACCAAAATGTTATAGCGGTCATTACAGGACTCGGGGATTCGGTCCTAGAGTGCTCAATTTCAAGAGAAAAAAAACAAAGGGGACAGAGTGAGCCCATCCTTTTCCTCTGGCACATGTAGGGGGTGGTCCATAGGAACACCCAGTAAATAAAAATAAAAAACAAATGTGGCGTCACAGGACTCAGCAGCACCCCCACATGGTCCTGCAGTATTGAAAATCATAATAAAACATGATGTGAGCAGAGGTGTTAACCACTCTGAGGGGTTGGACTCTGCGGAAACCTGAATTGCACATGGCAAAAAGCTGTGCCCAATGAGGGCTAGGTGCCCCCCAGGGGTTGGGAGGAGGGTCTGACCATAGGCCAGGCGCTACAGCCAAAGGTCATGCATTTCAGGGGTTGGCCCCTCCTGGGGGTTGTGCACAGAGCCTAGAAGTATACTTGGCCCTGCAGCAAACCACTTCTAGTCATGGCGAAAGGCCATTAAAATCCCCTTTAGAAAACTGATTGAAAATTCACTTTCCACCTACCTCATCCATGCTCGTGATACCCTGCAATAAAGCCAACGGAATCACTATCTTTAGTAATATGGGTGTTCATTGATTGAGCATAATGGACCTCTCAGTTAACCGTATGCCTCAATCAGACTATAATTTTAGAATCACTTGGAAAAATTGGAATACTGTCTTCAATAGGAGACATTTTCAGAAAACCCTGTGAACATATGACCTTCAGTAAACAAATAATCTGAATGAATTACTTTCCACAAAATTGTAGAATAGCTGAAAGATATATTGTATAATCATATTCAATTGCTTAAGTGTTCCAAAGGAAAAGTGTCTGCGTGTTTATGCACTGGAAGAAATGCCACTCCATAAAGGTCAAAATGATATTGCAATTCTGCTTTTTAGGCAATCGCCACAAGCAGGTACACTGTGCTATATCCGCTTAAAAAGGAAATTCAGATTTTGGCTGTGTTACTCACTCCTACATGAGCCTATCCTGAAGTTTAGTGTGGAAAGAACCAGGGTGAGGTGGAATGGCCAAAGTATGGATGACCAGGCTGCAGTCTCTCAGAAAGGCATGAAATGCAGAGGGAGTAGAAACTAGAAGGACCCTTTGAAGAATGATCCTGTTACAACTCAAGTTCATTATCTAGTCCATCATTCCCATTCCTAATGCAACATGCACAACAGTAAGTGACACGGACTAGAGAGTCTTTTAAAAGAAGATCAAAGCTAGTACAACAGACAACATTAAACAAAGAATGTTTTTCTCCTCTAGTTTTTACCATGCATGTTCACACCTCTAACTATAGCGTATAACTCATGGAATATTACAAATAATACAACTTGCATATCGTGTAGTTATACAGTGTTTTACTTACATAAAGTTCTCTGGATATTCACTCAGAGCCATGTCAATAATGTTCAGAGCATCATGGTAGTGCTTCTGTGCAGAGAGTAAGAGGGCAAGTAGATGCAAAGAGTTTGAATCATCGCCTTGTAGCTGTAGAGCTTGACGCACATAGCCCAACGCTTCTGGAATCTGTTTGGATTCAAATGGGATGCATCAAATAAGCAGTAACTAATAGATGCAGGTTAAGGAGCGACAGGCATAAAATGGAGCACATTGAGCTTGAAGAACTCTACAATCAGTCAATCCTAAGGTAAAATAAATCATCTCTGACCAAATTCAGTTAGGTCAAGTATCATTAATGAGTGTTTTGAGTAACTTGCTGATTTCTTAAATAGAAAACATTACAATGACTCAAAACCATTCTTATGTTCTTCTATTATGTACAAACTTTTAACATCATAGTTACAAGTGGATAGTTCTCCTTCCATGGAATCTTATTCAATTGTCTTAACAGATCTTTTGTATCCCTTACGTACGATGATAAAGTTGCTACTATAAGTGACAAATATATAGTTCTATATACATTTGATATATGTTCTGTGTATTTGAGACAATCCCGTATATGAGCAGCCGCCATGTTGGTATCCTCCTAACCTTATGGATTTTAGACAAAAAGAACATGATTGAGGTGATAAGATTCATAACATTTAAATAACCAAACTCCTCATAATTTATTATTCCCTGACCATAATAAGTTTGCAGCTTGTGTACTGTTGTTTCTGGGAAAACTTCAACTTCCCTTGTTCTACTATGTAATAGTGAGTAGAATCACTAAGTTGTCTTCTAGCCTCTTTGCCATAGCCTACAGAGTATTCAGAACAATATTTCCCCCTTTGTCAGCTTGTTGAATTAGAACAAATGTAACAGATTTGAGGTTGTTTAATGTAGCAAATTCTACCACTGATGTCTTAATTCATTTTAAGATTTTCTAATCAAAAGAACAATTTCTCAGTAGAGTATCTGTGTTGCAATACCATTATAGCAGTAGAAGGAGATGCAATTTCCTGCAGTTAGGGTTATTTCGTACACTTCCACGTCTGACCATATAGATATTTTCTTTGGTGGGACAATTGAGGGAGTATAAAAAGGCTTTCAAAATGGCACTGAAACGCTATATGAACGAAGTAACGATTGTTGGCTGCCATTACATTAGACTTTGTAAGTTAAAGACAAACTTTGAGAACTAAAAGCATGTGCTTCTACTTAAGAGTATTTTCATTGTGCAGAAATAGCATTTATGCCAGAATTTAGTTTTTAAACTTTAGATAAATGTCTTGGAGGAGACTGTAGGATTTATCAAATAAGGATACTGACTACATGCAAGTGTAAGATTCTGTTCAGATGACTTTGAGGTAGGAAAAATCAATTCATTGAAATGTATTAGTGCGCTAAGATAACTGCTCAAGAAGTTTTACAATAGTCTCTTTGCATTTTTAGTTGTAAATGATGTTCTAACGTTGAGAACAATCTTTTTTTATTTTTTTTATTTCCATGATAGTCACAGTACAGTATAGTTGTATAATCAATGTTATAAAAATGGCATTATAAATAAACATCTACATGATCCGATATATATAAAACAAGAGGAAAAAAGCAAACCAACAGGGTGGATAAAAACACAAATAGTGGTTAGCAAGTTCATCTATTACAGTGCATACAATATTATTTAAACTTTAAAGTGCAAAGTGCAGCATGTATCACAGTACAGTAAAGTGCGATTGCTTAAAATTGCCAGACAACACATCACTTATCCATATAGGAGAGCACCGGCCCCCAGATTTCCCTACCAAATTTCCTCTTTCGAGCCCCTTTTAGTGCATATAAACTATTTTCTAAATTAAAGATGGTAAAGAATCTGGCCCTCCATAGTTCGAATGTCAGGGCATCTTTATGAAGCCACATTGAAGCAATACATAGCCTAGCTATGGCTGTAACCATGAAGATCAAACATCGATATCTATAAGCCAGCTGGTCAGATCCATCGCTCTCCACTACCCCCAACAACACATAAGCTGAAGCTAGTTTTATTGGACCCCCTAGCAGTTCCACTAAAAAAATTTCTAAGTGCACCCAAAAATTGCTTAAGTGTCCACATGAAAAAAAAATGTGCACAATATCCGCATCATCAGTGCCACAGATAAAGCACTTGCCATCATTTATTCCACCCCACTTTAACAACCTGGCTGGGGTATAGTAAAGATTAAACACGGTCTTATAGTGTTGTACACGAAGATTAGCAGACATCAGTAGTCTCCCCGCTAATTCAATAGAGTTTTCCACCCGCATACCTAGACACCCAAGTCTGTTGTCCCACTTAGTATTGTGTCTATCTAAATACCCCCCCCTGGTCTCTAATAATAAATTATATAGGGAGCCAATGCGTGCACTTTTCCTAACAGCTTCAACTACAGGGTTTATTTCAACCTTCCAATGGCTTTTGCATAGGTAGTCACGGATTTGTAGATATTTAAAAAATTTGGATCTGGGAAGATGATATTTCCCGACTAGCATCTCAAAGGACATCAAACCCCCATTCGTATATAAATCCCCTATGCATTGAATACCTCTTATCCGCCATCTGTCTATGATCCTATCCCAAAATATAGGGGGCAAAAGTGTTGTGGCTGTAAACGGGGTATATTGGGAGACCCTCTCAAATCTGTAACACTTTCGTACCACTTTCCACACCTTATAGGCAGCATTTAAAACCTTAAACCTGTTTTTTTTTAATAATAACTTGGCTCCAGGGTCATGAACAGCCGATTTTTTGCATCACTACCCAACAGCATTTGATATATAGAGGGAGCTTCGGCAGTGCTAAGCGGTTCCGCTCCCATTAATAGAATATTCATACGTTGCAACATACAGACCAGATAATATAAAGTAAAATCAGGCACTGCCCATCCACCTTTCTCACGAGGTAGAATCATGTATCGCATAGCTCTTCGAGGTTTCCCTTGCGCCCATAAGAACCTAGCACATATTGACTGCAGTGTTGCCAGTTGGTGGCGAGAGATTTCTAGTGGAACAGATCTAAAAAAATACAAAACTTTGGGTAAAATTAACATTGTAAGAACGCTGCACCGTCCAACAAGTGAAAGATGCAAACATTCACACCGGTCCTGTTGCTTCCGTACCGAGATTAAAATATTGCCCCAATTGACCTCGACCAATGATTTTAGACATGTTCTTATTATAACCCCTAGGTATGATACCTCACTCAGGACCCGTTGATCATTAAAGCCATCTTGATTTAAGCACAATATTTGGGTCTTAGACAAATTAAGTTTGTATCCTGAGGTGGCTCCAATCTCCAGCGCCAATTGCTCTATCTTGAATATAGCCCCCATAGGGTTTGGAGTAACCACTGCCACATCATCTGCATATGCAAACACTCGGTATTGCTCTTGCTTCCAAATTACCGGCTCTATCCCTGCATTTTGCTCCAACATTGTTAAAAAGGGGTTAATGTATAATGAAAACAACAAGGGAGAGCAGGGACACCATTGCCTTGTCCCCCGTGTTATATATACTAAGGGGCCGATTCCGATTCCGGCCGGAAAACGTACCGACCGACTCGGAGCCGGAATACATTCCGACCGACACGTACCGGTGCAGCCCGACCCGCCAAGTACGATGAGAAGCGAGCAAAACCCGACCGACTCGTACGGAACACAAGCCGAAGGACCGAGCCGCGCGGAAAACAGCAATTCGGCCGGAAAAACACGCGATTCGAACCGACCGACTCGCACCCGGAACAATACCGAACGAGACGTACCCGCGGACTCCCACCCGCCAAGTACGATGCAAGGCGTGGAAAACACGACCGAGTCGCACGGAGGACAAGCCGTACGACCGACACGCATACAAAACTGCGAGCCGAAGCAACCCAAAACACCGCGACCAACGCGTACGCAGCATAGAAAACAGCACAAACACAGCGTGAACGAAACGGACAAGCCCGTACGAGACAACTGCAGGGTCCGACTCGGTCACAAGAACGTCTCCTACATGCACGAAAAGTACAAAGGGAAAATACACAAAAAAAGGCCAAACAAGCAATTACAAAGCCAATAAATACTGGGGGAGGGGCAGGGAACAAAGACACACCCACAACTCCACCCATATAAAGGACACAAATCCCTACCATGATCCTTTGCAAATTCAAATTACCTGCCAGCACTCAACAGACAGCAACCACACACCCACAGCTCATCCATCACACAAGCCACACACCATCAGCACCACAACAAATAGAAACCTCACATACACCTAGCAAAACACACACTCACACACCTTCACCTGCACACCAACACACACATCACTCACCATCACCACCCATCACCATGCCCCCAAAGAAGAATCACAAGTTCCTAGATAGTGAATTGGAAGTCCTGGTAGATGAGATCCTCAGGGTAGAGCCACAGCTCTTTGGTACACTGGTCCAACAGACACCCATGTCACAGAAAACAAAGATGTGGGAGAGGATCGTCGACAGGGTGAACGCACAATCACCATGTTTGCGCACAAAGACAGACATCCAGAACAGGTGGTATGACGTGCGCAGGAGGGTGAAGGAGCTGCTGAAGAAGGACTACATCTTGAGCCAACACACCGGCAGTGGCCCTCCTGCCAAGCCAGTATACCTCAGGCCCTGGGAGGAGAAGGTGCGGTGCCATCCTACCACCAGTGAGCGTCTATGGACTAGAAAACATCCCAGAGCCTGGTGAGTACACAACAAATGTACACAATATTCTGCGACTACACACACACATCACTGTCAAGGGGAGAGTCAAACCATGCACTCTTAGCAAATACACAGCAACCAGAACAGAATCATCCCAAAATGTGTATGTCACTCAGAGAAACACAACACATGCCATCACAAAGTGACATTTAACTGTGTCATCACATGTACAAACACAACTACAACTACAGCTAGGCAGTAGCACAAATATAACTGACAAACACATCCAGACAAGTAGCCACCACTACAACACCAGCACACAGTGAAGCCCACTGAAAGAAAGGAAATATGTGTATGCTGGGCAAGTCAGTGTAGCCAATAGCATGATGGGAGTTGTAGGCACAGATATTGCTCACCCCCACAACTGTCCCATCAACACCACCCTGAACCATGCGCACATCACAGGGAGTGGAAAACAACTGACAAGATGGCTGACACTGGGCACTGCTGTGGGGAGCACAAGGCCCTGCTGGCAACTGTGCAACAACCAACAGCAGGACACCACTGTCAGTCATCTTGCCATTGCTCTCACACTCACACACACTGAAGTCCACCCAAAAGCAAGTAAGTATGGGCATGCTGGGAAGTGGGGTGTAGCCAATAGCATGATGGGAGTTGTAGGCACAGATATTGCTCACCCCCACAACTGTCCCATCAACACCACCCTGAACCATGCGCACATCACAGGGAGTGGAAAACAACTGACAAGATGGCTGACACTGGGCACTGCTGTGGGGAGCACAAGGCCCTGCTGGCAACTGTGCAACAACCAACAGCAGGACACCACTGTCAGCCATCTTGCCTTTGCTCTCACACTCACACACACTGAAGTCCACCCAAAAGCAAGTAAGTATGGGCATGCTGGGAAGTGGGGTGGAGGCAATAGCATGACGGGAGTTGTAGGCACAGATATTGCTCACCCTCACAATTGGCCCATCAACACCACTCTCAACCATGCTCACATCACAGGGAGTGGAAAAGGACTCACAAGATGGCTGACACTGGCTACTGCTGTGGGGAGCACAAGGCCCTGCTGGCAACTGTGCAACATCCAACAGCAGGACACCACTGACTGACATCCTGAAAGACAACTTGCACTCCCTGCAATGGAAGCACGGTCCATGGTGGGATATCTGGCTGGGTGGGAAGGAGGACTCACAGCACTGACCATAGTCACAAGCACCTCCCCTCACACCCCCCCCTCAACACATACTCCACAGAAGCCACCTGGCGGAATGCAATGCCTCATATCCTAACTCAAGGTCCCACAAAGAACCACCACCCTGGGTCATGCTGTGTGAAGCACAGGGACACTCCTGGGACATATAGCCAAACAACTGCCCGGACAACACTCCCAGCCATCCTGTCAGCACAGGCAGCCCACCCCACAGGGAATCAGAGTCAAAAGGAAGGAAGTATGGGCATGCTGGGAAGGGGGGTGGAGGCAATAGCATGATGGGAGTTGTAGGCACAGATATTGCTCACCCTCACAATTCGCCCATCAACACCACACTCAACCATGCTCACATCACAGGGAGTGGAAAAGGACTCACAAGATGGCTGACACTGGCTACTGCTGTGGGGAGCACAAGGCCCTGCTGGCAACTGTGCAACAACCAACAGCAGGACACCACTGACTGACATCCTGAAAGACAACTTGCACGCCCTGCAATGGAAGCACGGTCCATGGTGGGATATCTGGCTGGGTGGGAAGGAGGACTCACAGCACTGACCATAGTCACAAGCACCTCCCCTCACACCCCCCCCTCAACACATACTCCACAGAAGCCACCTGGCAGAATGCAATGCCTCACATCCTAACTCAAGGTCCCACAAAGAACCACCACCCTGGGTCATGCTGTGTGAAGCACAGGGACACTCCTGGGACATATAGCCAAACAACTTCCCGGACAACACTCCCAGCCATCCTGTCAGCACAGGCAGCCCACCCCACAGGGAAGCAGAGTCAAAAGGAAGGAAGTATGGGCATGCTGGGAAGGGGGTGGAGGCAATAGCATGATGGGAGTTGTAGGCACAGATATTGCTCACCCTCACAATTGGCCCATCAACACCACACTCAACCATGCTCACATCACAGGGAGTGGAAAAGGACTCACAAGATGGCTGACACTGGCTACTGCTGTGGGGAGCACAAGGCCCTGCTGGCAACTGTGCAACAACCAACAGCAGGACACCACTGACTGACATCCTGAAAGACAACTTGCACTCTCTGCAATGGAAGCACGGTCCATGGTGGGATATCTGGCTGGGTGGGAAGGAGGAGCGGATGACAACCAAATACAACCAATGCAGACCATGTACACACCCCAACATTCACATAGAAATGCCCAAATAATGCAGGACAATGTGCTACACCAATATCAACCCCTGACTGTGACAACTTAGGACAATGCAATGTACAGGCCCGCATCCAGAGGCACAGTCACAACTGTCAGGTGTGTCAACCATTGATGCCTGCAGAAACATAACATACATTGTGTGTGTCTCCCAAAAACAGGTGATGATGGGGACACAGCAGCAGATGCTGAGGAGTCCTCGTCCCAGGCTCAAGAGGATACGGAGCTCACTGGTGTGGAACAGCCTCTGCCCTCCTCGGATGAAGACTTACCTGGCACCTCCGGAGCAAGTCATCATGCAGCACCAGCAGGACCACCAGCTGCACCCCCTGCACCCACCCCTCCAACGACTGTCAACACACATACCACCCCTGCCAACATGGACAGACCAAGGAGCAGCACCACCACCAGCACAGGGACCCTGGACCAACGTGGGGCCATGGACACCACCACCACCACCACCAACAACCCACAAGGTGGCCCAGGGTCACCTGTGCCTGCCACCTCAGGTACTGCACGTGTCGCCAGGGGTGGTGGGAGACATAGGTCGCTGCTCACAGAGGGGTCTGGACTGCATGATGACCCACAACTGGCACGCATAGCCGATGCGTACCAGTCCAGCACCGGAGAGTTCAGCCAGGTAGTGGGGCTCCTCAGGGACATTAAACAGCAGCAGGCTGCCCATGATGCCCGCTTGGACTCACACATGTCCCGCGTGGAGTCCAAGTGTGACACACTGCAAGAGATGACGGCGGTGCATAGGGACATATTACAATGCCTCCTCCAGATGAGCAGCAACCAGTCAACACCTCCCTGTGTGCCCACAACATCTGCTGCTGAAACAACTGCAACTGTCACAGGGAGGCAGGATGACTCTGGCGGAGAGTCCCCTGCACCGCAGCAGCCTGCACTCTGAGGGTCCCCCCCAAAGAAGAGGGGCCGTCCGAGGAGGGGCAAGTGAGAGGCCGATGGCCATGTGCAACCCCCAGGAAGCCAAAACCTGTTCTGGAGAATAACCTTTGTGCGCAAACTGTTCACCCTGTTGACTGCAACACAACTCTCCCACATGACATGGGGAGCTCAAGTTGGACCAATGTCTCTGATTACTGTGGACTTTACTCTGGACATTTCTGCTACCAGGACTTCCAAATTATCTAGGAACTTTGGATCACAATCACAATGTACAGCACCCAACAACCTGTGCACTATACTCACACATGTATGTCAATAAACTCACTTATACACCATACTTGCCTCTGTTGTGATTCCTATGTTGTCTCAGAAGTTGCGATGATGATCGGGGAAATGACACTGTGCATGCTAACTGCTACAGCAAGTACAACACCAGCATGTGAGTCATGGTGACTTCACACATATGGGGGAGGCACACCACCAGGGCTACACAACACATACACACCATGGACATCTGACTCATCGCCTACACTGATGTTGCCAGGAAATACGTTGCATTGCACAGACCCAATACCTATTCACAGTCTGTGTTAACTAGCCCACTGGTGCAGTAAGCAAATGTCAGTCAGATGTGTGACCACAGACAACGCACATCACAAAGTGAAGCACAGGTTTATTACACAATTGCAACATGTTGTAACCACCACAGATGCAAGGTAATCCCACCTGGCAGCGGGCACACAGTCAACAAGTGTAGAAGGAAGGAAGTCCATGGGTGTGGTGCACATCACCTGTAGGGACACAACAGCTACCACCCGGGAAGTCGAATCACGGTGTTGGGGATCACAGTTGACCAAACGACTCTGAAAGTACCCTGTGAAGGACAGAAATGACACACAGTCAAAAGTACTGAAGAACAGGACAGAACTGCAATACTCATGCACAATACATGTTACAAGATACCCACCCAGAACCAAGTTAGCATGTCAACACTGTTGGGGAGTACAGACTACCTGCAAGGACACATCGCTACACGCATACAGACATGTAGCCCATGGACACACTCAAACAGCACCAGAGCACCACCAACACATATCATGCAAACTCACATCATTGACATGCCATCTCTGGATACTCACATTCAGCTGAAGAAGTTGGTGATGAGCTGTGTGCGGACATCACCCTCAACATCATCATCATCATCACTGGCATCGTGGTCCAGGCCAGGATCCTCCACAGGTGGCGGACGTTGGTCATCGTCATCCAGGATGAGAGGCAACTCCTTCCGCACTGCCAGGTTGTGGAGCATGCAGCAGACGATGATAATCTTGCACACCTTTGCTGGGGCATATGGGAGGGACCCTCCTGTCTTGTCGAGGCAGCGGAAGCGGCTCTTCAGGAGACCAAATGTCCGCTCAATCACTCTCCTGGTCCGACCATGTGCCTCATTGTAGCGCATCTGGGCTGGTGTCACAGGGTTCCTGAGGGGCGTCAGCAACCACGGCATGTTGGGGTATCCGGAGTCACCTACATACAGACAATTGCACATTAGCAGAGTTGGAAAAGAGGGTGGAACACTACATAGCAGAACACACACAATGGTACAAAGTCAGTACACACCTACAAGCCAGACACGCTGGTTCCGCATCTGTGCCATCATCCTCGGGATGCGACTACTCCTCATCACGTAGGCATCGTGTGCAGAACCAGGGAAACGGGCACACACGTGTGTGATGCTCATATCTGCAAGACAGACCACCAGTGCATTGACCGAGTGGTAGTGTTTGCGGTTACGGTAGGCCTGCTCTTGGGCCTGTGGTGGTACCAAAGCCACATGTGTCCCATCAATGGAGCCAATGACATGCGGCATCCTCCCCAGGGCATAGAAGTCACTCTTCACGCCAGTGAGTCGTTGGAGTCTAGGGAAATAGATGTACTGGTTCAGGTATATCCAAAACATCCCGGAGCACACGGCTGAACATGGTCTGTGACATCCCACCAGCAGTCGCCACAGTGTGTTGAAAGGTACCAGTGGCAAAGAAGTGTAGGGCTGCCATCACCTTCACCTTGGGGGTCAGCGCTGTAGGGTACGGACGGCCAGGTTGCAAATGTGGTGCCAAGCGCACTGCCAAATCCTCAATCAGCTGCCTGGTGAAGCGGTACCGTCGGATGCTGTCACGTTCCACCATCGTTGCCAGGTCAGGGAATGGTCTATGGACAGCTGGTGCCCTGCAGTGCATAGGTGAAGAAAGCAAGATTGTCAGTCACCCCACATATGTGGCATTGAACACACTCAACATCACATGATACATCATAATGAGGCACAAGTACATGATGTGTGCAGTTCCGTATGGATATGTATGGCACATACATGGCCAATATCTAACATCACAGTCCAACAAGTGGCATCAATAAGTCCCAGG